>CM057160.1:30242311-30418245 GCA_029962745.1 Echinometra lucunter | reverse complement strand
GTTTTGGGCGACCGATGAGCGCTGAATTGGCTTTTCTTTATACGTTGTTTGAGGGAAGCACATGATGCGTGTAGATAACAAAACATGCCACGATGTATGAAAGGCCATTCCCGACACAATACTTCTCTCATCTGTCGCCAAAACTTGCAAAATTTCAAAATATCCCCATTTTAAGAAACGGGTAAAGAATCAGAATCACTTCATCAAATTCAATGATCTTGGTATCATTCTCCTCGATAAAATATAATTATCTACTTTTTGAAGGAAAAGAATTGAAAATCCGCCATTCCGCTTTTTCTTGAACACCCGGTACAGAACGAAATGTCTGGCACAGATACATTTTCTATATTAGTGGCAGACTCTGTCTTCTTTAAATATTTATTAATCATAATCAAAAGCTCATTCCCATTTGACACTCTCTGTTCTTTCTAATTTCTCTCTCTCTCTCTCGCTCTTTCTCTCTTGAACAGCTGGACCCTCTTCTTTCATTAGCAAATACTGTCAATATTTTTTTTTTAAACTGAAGAATTAAAATTGAATTCCTGTTTGTGCAGATCACGAGTGTTTCATTTTTTTTTTTTGCTCTCATCTTTACTCTATTCCAATTCATGTCCTATCGATACATTTTACACAGGTGTTAGAACTCAAATATATATTTGAAACGACAGTATGGGCCCGTTTTAACCTTCCTGATAAACGATGATTGAATAAAAAACGGAGCTTACTGTCTCTGATCCTATATCAAAGTTTCACAATCAGCTCCTTCAGGAACGCTCTTCTCACTTTCAGGCTCTTGTTCAAATTCGCAAGGTCTCTCGGTGAGCTGTAAAATAAAACAAACAAAAACAAAGTAAAAGTAAATGCTCTTAAAACTGACTACTGAATTTTATATACCAAATGATTAATACCTCTCTTGTGTTGGATAGAACAGGGGGATAGACTGTGTGCCTGTTCACGTTCTAAAAATTCAAACCAAGAGAAATAAAAACAAACAAAAGCAACCCCCCCCCCCAAAAAAAAATATAACTGAAGGCATTGTCTCAAGGCAAATACACATTTCATTGTTCTTAAGCGTCCTAAATGAAAAAAAAAAAAGTCATAATATAACAGTAACACAAATTACGTATATACAATATTCTCTGGGGCTTCCCATCGAGATTAGAAAACCTGTGAGTTAGGATTGCCCATATACAGTACAATAAAATATACAGATATTATAGCAACAAATACAGCGAGAAAATAATTCGAAGAAAGACACATAAATAACAATTCAACAAGAAAGGAAAAGAAAGGAAATGAAAGGGGAAAGGGGTGGGAGAGAGAAAATATGTGGCAAAACAATTAACTGTGATGATTAATAACTATTTACTAATTGGATCTTGTACTGTTTCCTAAAGAAGATAAAAATTTCGACTTTATTATATCATCATAAATTAAATTAAATTCATTTGAAGATCAAGTATTATAATTATGAACTTTACTGTTATATTAATAAAGATCTGAAAATGGGGAAGGTAATAAGCCATTATTATATTTACACATGAAAGTTGCAATTTCTTGTTCAGTTATATCATATATGTTTAATACATAAATTTTATTTGCGTAAATTGACATCACATCAGTACAAAATATATAACTTACAATAGACATGATAGATATATGACACAAAATAATATTTCACATTATGTGAAAACTAAAAAAAAATACAAGAAATATTCATAAGTCCCAGGACAATGATTTTGAGATCAGGCAGGGCCAACAGGTGTACAAATTGAATTGAATTAATAGACCTTGAAAATGGGTTAAATCATAGTGAACTGGAGGTGTTTGACCATTACAATAGGATAAATATTATCAAGTAAAGGGGAAAAAATGATGTTGGGTATCGATGATCGAGGATTGAGTAAGTGTTTGGAATGGAAAGTAATCAGCAAGAGACAGAGATAGAGAGAGAGAGTAAAGAGGAAGGGTTGGATAGGGAGGATGGAAAGGTTGACAAAATTCAGGGAAGGGAATTGGAAGGTAGAAGAAGAGGAAAGGATCTACCATGACGGATCACTGTTTATTGCATGGAGAGTCGGCTGTAAAAATATAGTACAAATTAGAAGATATATTTTCATATGAGCTGTTGGGAACATATTATGGTAAATAGCTGTAAAAAAAAAAATATATATATATATATATAATAGTTATAAACTGTATGAGTTGTTATGGGAGCATAGTTATTAAGGCAATTAGCTGTAAAACATAATGCTAATTGTAAACTATATTTTCATGTGATTGAATTTTTCAAGATAAAATTTGATAAAAACATCCAATTGCAACAAAATTGGTCTCATCTGAAAGAGAATTAAATTCCCTACAGTTTGATGCCATTTGTGAGTAATGTCAAAGTAATTCGGTCCAGATATTTAGTCAAAAAGTGTGTTTTTTGAAATTTTTTCCCAAAAACTGAAAATTTGCAAAATGCATGATTTAGCATAAATCAAGAAAAATTTAAGAATTGTCTTGAAACCTTCCAGAAAACTTTCTTGATATTCAATAATCATCTGTGGAAAATTAGAAAGCAATACCATTCTCCGTTCTAAAGTTATAACGTCTCAAACTTGAAAACTCATATTTCATAAATTTCCCTTCTTGCATATGCATGTGTTATATTCCCATAGACTATAATGCATTAACATGCATGTTGCCCTGTACAAAAGTGCAGAGGTGGATTTTCGCTCTACAAACCAAGAAGGCCATGCTTATATCTGTGCTTATTGACATGTTTTTAACTAAACTTGGATGATAGATGCCTTACACAAACTCCAGTGTTATTGGGGAGTCAAAGGTCACATATGTAGGTCAAAGGTCAAATGAGGTCAAATGTTAACATTTTCCGTGCATATTTCTACTGGGGTTGGTAACTTTAGAACCATAAGTCCATTTGTAATCAAACTTGGATAGTAGATGCCTTTCAGGGACATAACTGGTGTTTGAGGGTCAAAGGTCATGTATGTAGGTCAAAGGTCAAATGGTAAAAAAAAATCCTGCATATTTCTACTGGGGTTGGTAAGTTTAGAAGCATAAGTCCATTTATAACAAAACTTGAATGGTAATTACCCTTTAAGGACCTTATTGTGATTTGGGGGTCAAAGGTCATGGGTGCAGGTCAAAGGTCAAAGGAGGTCAAATGTTAGAACTTTCCTGCAATTTTCTATTGGGGTTGATAGCTTTAAAACGATGACTCCAAACTTGGATGGTAGATGCCCTGTACAGGGTGGCCCAGAAAGAACGGAAAACCTGTGATCCTTAATTTCAGCGAGATTTATAATATAATGTTATAATTTTTCATTTGGTTTGAAAGACAATTTTCTTTGAAAACGACAGTGACATTACATTTGATATTCCCAGGACTTATTTTAGACAACCACTAGGAAAACGGCATTTTCAAGAGTTTTCTCCCGTTTCTCCTTGATCGTACCATTTAGTGGTTCAGTTCACCTGCATGGTGTCCCATCACCGTGTTTGAGTCCCTTGTTTTTAATACTTATTAGAATAAAAACTAGAAACATTGGGATTGTGTCAAAGAATGCATTAGCCTCAATCCCACTTTGAGTTATGGATAATTGTATCCTGAACTTTATTGATAAAATGATAAAGCAAAAATGGTAGGTATCAATACAGTAGGAACTTATTTGGGATTCCCCACGTGTCTGCATATACTTAATCGCTGTAAAACAAATATCTACATGCTGAGATGTCTGGAAATAGTATAAGGTACCTCTGAACCATACAAATACATCGCATTATTGATATATTCATCCTTTCCTTGAGGATAAAGCTTTTATCTTCATTGGCAACTTGAGTACTTAACAAATAAAGAAGGTTAATGGGAGAAATTCATGATTTGTAAACATATTTGTTTACAAATTAAGTATTCACCTAGTGAAATTTTCAGCTCCCTGAAAAAAATTAGAATAAGATTACAAAACATATGAGAAAGTCCTTAAAATTAGCTTATTGGAAGTATGAGATGTAGAATGCTGCGTCCACACTTTTTAATTGCCTGTTGCCATTAATATTATGTACAATTTATTAAAAGCACCAAAATTTCAAAAACAGAAAGGTTACAAAACAGTCCTTTTTGCCGTTTCCCATTGCTACACGAATAAGAGACAGTGCAAAGGTACAATGTTGTTTGTATTTGTATTTTAATTCTATTTTGTATTAACTGGTCCAATTTCTTCTGTTGATATTTTTATGCATGCACACTGTTAATTTTATGCATTTTTATGGATTTAATGGATTGACTTTTTTTATGCCGCTGTTAAAAATCAACTTAAAATTAGCTGTCTAATTAAAATTTAGATGTATATAATTATGCTGAATAATAAACTGTAATATACAAATAATGAGTTTTTAACTAATGAGAAATTAGACATTTTTTTTTTATTACTAATCATGTTTATGATAGTTTATTATCTTGTGAAGTCATTTTGTACTAATTTATATTCAATTTATATAATACAAAACCACAACTGCACCAGATAAATCAAAGAACAACGTCCAATGAATTGAAAAAAAAAAATAACTTAATGACACTAGAATATTTAAAGTGTTCTTTGAAAGAGTGCTCTCGCTGCCATTTTACCATATTTCTAGAGCTATTATTTTCTTTCCATTAAATGTGACATGGGTAATTTGTAATTTCAAAGAATAAACACATTCAAAATTGTATAGCCATTATATATTGGCTGCGAAGCAAGATGATAAGGACCATTTCATCTATCTATCATATATCTATTTATATAATGATATTGAAACCTTTCCATCCCGGCGCTTTCTGACCCTACTCTCACTTTCACTAATTTCATGGGGGGGGGGGGGGGGGAGGGTATGTAGAAAAACAATATTTTCCCACTAAATATAGAATAAATTGCATGGTAACTCAACACCCCTCATGAAGGACATTCAGTTGTAAAAAAAAAAAATCTTTTCATCTGAGACCTATTCAATTCCCATTTGAAGTTTCAAACAATTCTTATGATCTAAATATATTTTCTGCTTATGGCTCCCTGCTTATACGTGGAAGAGTCACAATGATTATGTCAACAACAAAATGAAAAGTTGTGAAGAACATATGTACATGTATATCATGCAAAGTTTGCATCCATATATTCAATATCAAACGATATAAACCTACAACCCAAGCCCCATAACATGTGGAATTGAGGTCCCTATATAGGGCATCTACCATCTAAGGTTTGAGTCATCGTTCTAAAGCTGTCAACCCCAATAGAAAATTGCAGGAAAGTTTTAACATTTGACCTCCTTTGACCTTTGACCTGCACCCATGACCTTTGACCCCCAAATAACAATGAGGTCCTTAAAGGGTAATTACCATTCAAGTTTTGTTATAAATGGACTTATGCTTCTAAACTTACCAACCCCAGTAAAAATATGCATGAATATTTTACCATTTGACCTTTGACCTACATACATGACCTTTGACCCTCAAATACCAGTTATGTCCCTGAAAGGCATCTACTATCCAAGTTTGGTTACAAATGGACTTATGGTTCTAAAGTTACCAACCCCAGTAGAAATATGCACGGAAAATGTTAACATTTGACCTCATTTGACCTTTGACCTACATATGTGACCTTTGACTCCCCAATAACACTGGAGTTTGTGTAAGGCATCTATCATCCAAGTTTAGTTACAAACATGTCAATAAGCACAAATATAAGCATGGCCTTCTTGGTTTGTAGAGCGAAAATCCACCTCTGCACTTTTGTACAGGGCAACATGCATGTTAATGCATTATAGTCAATGGGAATATAACACATGCATATGCAAGAAGAGAAATTTATGAAATATGAGTTTTCAAGTTTGAGACGTTATAACTTTAGAACGGAGAATGGTATTGCTTTCTAATTTTCCACGGATGATTATTGAATATCAAGAAAGTTTTCTGGAAGATTTCAAGACAATTCTTAATTTTTTTCTTGATTTATGCTAAATCATGCATTTTGCAAATTTTCAGTTTTTGGGAAAAAATTTCAAAAAACACACTTTTTGACTAAATATCTGGACCGAATTACTTTGACATTACTCACAAATGGCATCAAACTGTAGGGAATTTAATTCTCTTTCAGATGAGACCAATTTTGTTGCAATTGGATATTTATCAAGTTTTATCTTGAAAAATTCAAATTCCGTCAAAATGGCGGCCATTTTGGACGCCATCTTGGATTTGGAAGCTTTCGCTACTAATTTTTGGAGGTAGACCTCTTGAATATTGTGTGTTATGCCTTAAGCTTGAAAATGAGCATGGTCTACTTAGTTTGTACATATGGTGGAACGAACTCAAAAAATAAGCTAGATATTTGACTTTGGCCCTTCGCTTATACGTACAATTGCACAAGGCTTAACGCTCTGTACAACCAGACACGTAATTTCCTGTTTTCTGTCTGGTCATTAGCGGAGAAATGGGGGTGACGTCCACGTAGGGTCATGTCTCGCATGAAATATTGAGAATGAGGATACTACTGCCATCTTACAAATTTGCTTGGACAATTGTGAGGCTGTGATTTTCGAATTGGCCATGTGAATTAGAGTTTTCAGTGACCAAAAATTTTGATCTGTTAGGAGGCCGCGACTTCCCACTTCGAAAGCTAGGAGGGATACTTCAAAATTTCAGGCTGAGATGTCGTGGATAAGGGGGGCATATTTATTGCATTTGTATTCGTGGGCCTTGGTAATATCCAGGGACAGTCAGCTCAAAGATAAGTATCTTCCTATCACTGGGCCAGTACAGTACGAGGTCAGATCGGTCAGTTGTGTGAGTCACTTCTTGTGGAATAGTTGAGGCTGTGCGGACGTTTGGCGTGTTGGGGAGATTGAGATCTATGATAAGGCGAGGATTGGGTAGGTTATTCTTACAAATAGGTGCGGGTGGGGCTAAATAGTGTGAGCTATTACCTATTCTTAAACATCTCTTCTAAACTTTAAATAATGGGTCTATTTCATTATGTGTTGCATTTGAAGCCCATACAATAATATTACAATATTTCAAATATGAGAAAATGATGGAATGGTATAAAGTTATTAAATTTTCGGGTAACAACAAACTATATTTTGATTTATTCATTAAGCTGGAATTTCTGTTGACCTTACGTAAAACATTTAAAATATGTTCCTTAAATTCCAAAAAATTATCCAATATTACACTCAAGAAATTAACAAAGTTGCTAAATTGAATACGTTTATTATCAGTATAAATGTTAACATTATCATTATTGTTTAAGGGACAACTTATTCTAGCTGTATTTGTGACATTAGTTTGTATATGAGATTTAGAATATTAATACATTTAGTGTTATCAAAATCAAGGGATAACTTATTTGCTTTTAACCAGTCAGATGTTTTCTCAAGTTCATTATTTAAAACGCGAACAGAATCAGTTAAAGTGTTAGACGAAAAATATACACTAGTGTCATCAGCAAATTGATAAAAGGTTAATAAGGTAGATGATTCGGAAAGGTCGTTTATGTATAAAGGAAAAAGCAAGGGGCCCAGTATTGATCATTGAAGTACTCCAACAGAGAAATTTAAAGAAGAAGATGAAAAACTGTGGACAAAATATGTAGACTCTTTAAATTCGTTTTCTAAATAATACTTGCAATCATATTTTATCTAGTTCATCAAGGTCGGATTCCAGAATTGGAATCGAGTCATTATTATTTTTTCGCTTAGGTCATTCAAATCATCGCAAGTGATGTGGATTTTGTTTACTTGATCAAGTGAAACAAACTAAAAGGCAAATATATATATACCTCATTTTATATGTGATATTTTAGTGATTTCACTGAACCCAGCAAATCGCAGACTTGATTCAAAAACCGTTTTTTGTAAGTAGATCTAACTTCAAAACATGGTTTACAGACGATCTGAAACGAATCTGTGTGCTGTCATCATCTTTTCTGTACTTGCCGGGAAGCGTTATGTATCGGCTATCATTGTGTGAGCATGTTACTGAAATAAATTCTTAAGAAAAAAATGTGTTGAATAAATAAATCGCATCCTAGTTGTTGTGAATATTTTTGTTGATATCTGTTTATTTTTATTTTATTTATCAATTGAATAAAAATAAGGATACGAGCAAAACAGCAATTAATATCACGCTAGATTTGCATCATCAAATTGGTCGTGCTTGTCGATCGTGAAGTCACTTGTCTGGAAGTGGTCACTGCAAAGGACGTGATGCCGGCTGTACTTATAAATCGATTTAAAAAAGATTCTCGGCTTTCATTGCTGCTATCCATTGCTGGAATAATTCCCTGCTACTTTCAGGATTAGGCAATTGGTGGAAAGTCTTCCTCTGCTTTTTCTCGATCTCGTAAGAGCAGCCGAAAGCCTAACATGACTTCATTTTCAAGGTGTCTGCCACGTCGCGCGGGGGTCTCTCTATTTCTTATAAAAATTAAAAGAGGACAAGGGGCATAACTAACAAAAGTCTATTTTCGATCAAGTAGATTGAATAGTGGTTATTGTAGATAGCCTTTAAAAAAAAAGTTTCACCAAGAGCGCCGTTTAAGCAAATAATGTGATGATTAATCATCTAATAAAATTGCTGAAAGATATCACAAAATCCCATAGTAGAGAGGGTAGAAATAGGGAAGAACATGGAGTGGATTATGCTTGGCTTCATCTGAGTGGTGGACAAACACAGAAGATTGACTTGGAGGTAATAGTCCGTTGGCCAGAGGGGGCTACCGTGCACCCCCGACCCTCCGTCTTTGGTATCATTTTGTTCGTTAGTATCTCTAGTGTCAGAAAAAGGAATGTTTCCAGGAATAAACTCATTTGGATTAAGTTTTTGAGCCATTCTTTAAATCAATGTCGAAATCCACGTTTTTTCAAATTTTGACCCTTTTCTTGAGGCTTAATTTGGTTAAACTATCTATCAGATAGTCTTCATCTCATTAGCAATCAGCAGGCAAAATTTTAGTCATTTATATGTGATCTGCCACCTCAAAACCACCTATAAGTCGCCAAAATTCATCTTTCTGTTTTATAGCTCATCTGCAAGTAGAGTTTCTCAGCTTTCCAATGGTATATGACACATTTGAATTGCTCTACAATAACCCCCTCAAAAACAAATTGGATAATTAGGAATCAATAACCTCCATTCAGAGAAAAGAGCCTTTGAAGTTTGGGAAAAAAGAGCGCGCAGGCATGACATGAGCTCCTCTGCGCTCTTTTGTTTGAAAGCACAGGCGAATTACGATCCCATATGGCAAGCATTTTATAATTTGGGTTTGCGTTTAGATATCACAATTTCCAATTTCCACTGGTTTATCACATAAAATGATATCAATGAATCAAATTGGTGATATGAAAGATTAAATTAGTGACAACACAATTTCGAATTCATGACATAAAAAAAAAATCTAATTTGTGATATCATGAATTTACATGGAATTCTAGAATTCATCTTGTGCAAAGTCCTGGGATTTAAAGCGATAGATTTGTGCAGAAATTCGAAGATGAGTTCAGGGGCTACTTTTAGGCAGAAATTCACAGGGAATCGGAGCATTAGTTTTGTGTGATTTGTGCAAATTCTAAAACCCGTGCTTTTGATCTGTATCCCAGGGCAAGCACATAGGGCTATTATTAGGGGTTGAGGTAACTATGTGCAGAATATAGATCAGAACATTCTAACATCCTTTTTTTTCAAGTTTTACCTTGCATATACCAAAACCTTAAAAACTAAGTGATATTTATCGAATCTTCCGACTTTACAAATCTGTCGATTCTCTCAACAGGTATAGCTCTTCGAATTGTACTTACCTCACTTTCGTCTTGTACTGCAGGGCGTTGGCTTATCTCCTTGCCATCCACGTTCAGTTCCATGATGATAACACCTGGACAAAAAATAGAAACAAACCTGCCTTACACTGTTACAAGAAAATAAAAAAAAAGGTAGTCACAGAAATATACACATATTTATACACATAAGTCATATCATAGTCATCATTTCTTACAGATCTGCTGCATATAGTCGGTTCGACAGTCCTATCTAGCTAACGCTGTAACCTAGAAAAGTTCTTTCCATTGAGGTTTTTGACTGATTTATGATCCAATGTCGTCTATGAACATTTTCAGTTTGGCTGCCCAAACAGCATCTTTGAACAATTTACGTAATTTGAATAAATATGTGTGCATACAGGTTATACAGCGCAAAGACATTTTAAAAGAATGTTCAAACTGAACTACGTGCTAATTGGGCATGTGCGTTAATACGGAACTCTAATCTGCTAATAGGGTTGCCCATCTCGTGAATGCAACCAGTGGTATAGGTTTTGGGGGTCAAGTATCCGCAGTATCAGACCACGTGTCATATTAAGTAATTCAAATGTAAATAGGGAAAACAAAAGTCCGCTCAGCAGGAACAACTATCCAAACAGGTAAATAAGATATCCATTGCACTATAAGTCTTTTACCCACACACTAGAAACAGGGAAATCAAAAGTCCGACTAGCAAGTCCGATATCCTAACAGGTAAATAAGATGTACATAAAGAAGTCAAATATCCACACAATAGAAATTGTTGCATAATCCTGGGTCAATCAGAGTATCAAGTCTCTCATAGGTAAATCAAATGTCGTAAAGGTAATTTATATGTCCGTTGACTAAAGCAAATTGCAAAGATGCCTAACACAGGAATATTAGAGGCTGACAAGCAAATGCTCTTTGACCATGTTGACGCGTTCAAGCAAGGGGAAGATTATCTTGAAGTTTCCAGAAGTGCAAAATTATTGAAACAATTGACATATGCGTTTATTTCTTTTCAAATAAAGATCATACTATGTTGTTGCATTGTATGCCTCATATATGCAAAAGAGTGAAGTAAAAATTATCTTATTATCTGAATGTCATATGAAATTTTTTCATGTAAGAAAACATGACACATAAATTTATTTTTGAAACATTTTAAGCCTACCAATAATGCAAAAGTTTTCAAAGAGTGCAAAAGTATTTAATTATATATAAAAAGTTAAAGATATTGAAATTTGAATTTTTTTTTGTTTAAAGCCACCAAGCGGCCATTTTGGGGAAAATTTTAATCAGTAAAATTCGCAATTGACCACTGAAATTAAACGGTAGAGAAGATCGAAATCAGATATTGATAGTTTTCTATTCTCTCAGTTTCAAAATTGGGACTAAAACTAACGAAAACCCTTGAGAAATATTCGAGGTCTGATTTTGATAGCAAGGTGACAAAAATTTTAAATTTTTTTCAAAATAATGTTTAACCTTTTCAAATGCTGTATTATTGTATTTAGCAAAGGCAGATGAAACTTATATGAGAACGAGCAAAGCAACGACAACTGCACCCTTATTTTTCAAATTCTGAACCCCAATAAAAAGGCAACTTTAAAAAGCCCGTGATATCCTGAAAGAAAATATATTCATGCGAGAGCGCAAAGCGACCGGATGGGGGAGGGAACGCGTATCCCGTAAAGATTATGATTTTTCTTCACTTTTCCTTAATCTTTTTTCTCTTGCTTCTTTTGCGCCCCTCTAAAGTGCCACCCTTATTGGATGTTAGATTTCTTTCAAATGTTTAACCTTTGAAAATGCTGTATTAGGCAACACTGCATGGGGAGCAGTATTTAACAAGAGGCAGGTAAAACCTCGATGACAGCAAGGAAAGCAACGACAATCGATTTGAATCACGTTTAAAAGATGAAGATGGAAGAATGGATTGGAAAAAAAAGGTTAAATGAGAATGAATAAGAATAATTCAAAAGTGAAATGGAAAGATAAAGCTAGAAACAAAGAAAGACGTGATGGAAGAAGAAAAAAAAAAGGGAAAGAAATATTTTCATGATTATAGGGAAGGACAGAAGACAAGATGAAATAAGGTGGACTAGAGGCAAACAGGAAAAAACAAAGACATAGAAAGATGGAACTGCTTAACATTGAATTGTATCAATATGTACATGTAAACATAATACATATTTATATTTGTAGTTGCACTCATGTCAAATAACTCCAGTGTAGAACTATAACAATTTTGAAATAAAATGTCAGAGTTATCTTCACGTTATTCTGTCACCATTACATTTTACACCATTTCATTCCATGCATACCAAGTAATGATTGTTGTGGTTGTAACAATTATTTCACATATTAACCCAAAGATTGTGATATTAAAAAAAAAAAAATCATTAATGATGGAGACTGGCGAATTAAAAAAAAACGTATAAACAATGTAGTCCAATATTATAAGGTGCAGCAGTAACTTTCTTCTTGTGGGATATTATGTTATTTACTTCTTTGTTTCAATTAAAACAATATTCATATTGATTATATCAACATAATATAAAGTAAAAGAAAAAAATTCTTAATGAATAATATTTGTGTAACTGTGTGATTGTTTTTATGTTTGTAAATGTGATGAAAAATACTGATGATAATAACAAATCAGAACGGATGCAAATACACTCTACTAACCATGAAAAAAATCCAATATCCGTATGATCATAATAATTATGTTGCAAGAGAGAATCGTTTCGAATTAATATGATATAATAATAAAAAAAATATAAAAATCTATGGCAGGCTCACGGTAAATGAACCTTCATTTAGCCAAAAAGGAGGGGCAACGGGAGCGATCACCCTCATCCAAATACACACAAGGGGAAAAAAAGAATATGAGAAAGAAAAAAAGGGTAAAAGAGTACCGGTAAGAAAAGAGATAAAAAAAAAAAAACGACGACAAAAACCTCTGCATCCTCCCCATGCACTGACCTGTATACTTCCACCCAGGGAACGCACTTGGTGCACAATATGTAATTCGCACGCTTCGCATGCTCATCACTATACCGCCCCCAATGATTTTTTGTTCTAAAATTGTAACTGAGAGTAATTATCAATTATACATTTTTAAACAAATGCAATTTCCACAAATGGCTACAAATACTGCTGCTATTATATTATATTATATTGCTCTATTGGAGAAAATGATTTGTTTTTCTACTAAAATTCTAACTAAGAGTAATTATCAATGATAAATTTTTAAATGCATACATCTTCCACAAATGGCTACTAATACTGCTGCTATTGTATTCTATTGCTCTACTGGAGAAAACAAAGAATGTCATATTCTAGTTATGTTCTAATCCCATGTTCTAATTAAAACAAAGAATGTCATTTGTCACGTTCTGGTTAATATACGAGGCGTGACTGCAATTTCCAATCAACAGCTAGGTCATCTGGTTATACAATAAGAATCCATGTTGAATTCCTTGTCACATATATATATATATATATACATATATATAAATGTTTTTGTTTAAATCGCATACTGTTAGGATGTTTATGTGAACCAGAAAGTTGAAATATTCTATATTACCAGTAAGCTTTAAACCTGTATCCATTCATACAGGCCCTATGAGGATTACTGAAAATGCATCTCTGGCACACCTGTTTCCTTGATCATACTGGCTCCAATTTGTGTGACTTCTTCAACGGGGGGGGGGGGGGATATTGTTGCTGTCTGTATGCATTGTGTGAAACAGATTAGCCTATGTGTTTATTTGTTTCCCTTCAATCTATCCCTCTTTATGTATCTCTTTGCTTTCAGTCTCTCCCCTGCAGTAGGCCTGTTTTCCTTTCGTTCTCTCCCAATCTCCTTTCCTTACGTTTTTCTTTTTTTCCTTTCAGTCTATCACCTCCTTTCCTTATATATCTATTTATTTTCCCTTCAATCTATCACCTCTTTTCCTTATATATATTTTCTTGTTTCCCTTGTGGCGTAAATACTCGCGGCAATTAATATATCCCAATATCCCTTCCCATGTGTACACATTTGTGTACATACATCCGTTCGTATACCGTGCACATGTTTCGTACATTGTGTGCGTTGACGAGTTAGACTCAATTACCACCGGTTTTCTTGAATTTTATTGCAAATATGGCAGAACTCCAGTGTAAAAAAAAAAGTTGCGCGAACCGCCCTACCTTCCACACTTCTCGGGGATCTGTTACTCCAATACAAACTTTAGTGTGTGCGTGTGTATGTGTGTGTGCGCTGGTGTGTGTGTGTGTGTGGGGGGGCTATTAATGATGAGAACAATAGGAACAATAATGATAATAACAATAACAACAATAATATTAATAATAACAATCTTGGAAATCAAGATGATGAAATTGTAAAAACAACAATGATAATAATAATAATAGTAATGACAATAATGATGATAATAAAAAGGTAATATGATGACAATGATAATGTTAATTTTGTTAGCCCAGAGAAGGCACTGCATTTTGATTTCATGAAATCATGAACCGTTATCCCTGGTGCGTGCTTAAATCTAGAGCTTAAAATATTTTGCTTTTGAGAATTGCATGCATAGTCAAATGCACGGGTGAGAAACCTCCAAGCCATGAGAGATCATACATCTCTGGGTCAACACTTTGATTTGAAATGAAAATATGTTGTTGGTGAGCTTGGCTCATTGCCAATGTGGAAAAACCCGAACAGTCAGGCCTTTTGCTTATATTGAAAAGTAAAGGCAGGTATTGTGGAAGAATTCATAACGCTTTTGAATAATGAAAGAAGTCATTGTTATCATCTCCTATTCAAATTTGTTTTCGTTTTCTTCCTCAAACTCCGTGGGCGAATTATCCTTTTAAATTGGATTTCATCAGGTCTTTTACTTTATGTTATGAGGAAACCAAAGTTTGCGATATATGCAGCAAACAAAATGAGCGATATATGATGTCCATAAACACAGAATCCCTATCTCACAGTGTGTATCATAACTTAGATGTTTTCAGATAACGTGACAATTTAAATGCAAAGAAGACATGGTCATATTTGATGCCTAAAAGGAAAAAAAATAATGGGTGGTATTCTTATAGCGAGTAATTAGTTAAGCCTGGCTTAAGTTAACACGTACTTTTATGGAGTGCCGGTTGCCAACTAATTTACCTGTACAGATTGTATTTTGCATTTTGTATTTTTTTAAACATCATTCACATCTGTGTATGAATATGCTGTTTACAATACATAATCATGATTAACAAAACAATATATAGAGTTGAAAACAAAAGAAAAAAATCACATACTGATAACATGCAAGGAAATGATTTTCCGTATTATAATGAAACTAAAACAAAAACATATACATAATGCCTTCAAAATCATAATAAGTTTATGATCAATGTGAGAAATTTTGCGAAGTGATCAGTGATATTATCCTCTTCTAATTTCATAATCTTGACAAAATTGTCAACCTTATTAATCTTAAATTCTACATATATTTCATTTATTTTATCAAACAGGGCATTCCTTTCTATTTTATATTTTGTACAGGTCATCATTATGTGAAATTCATCTCCCAGGTTTCCAATATTGCAATCATATTCGTAAACGTGAGGGGATTTTTACTGGGGGTCTATGCCTTTCGGTTTCAATTGGTAAATTGTGAGAGCTGATTCTAAGCAGACATATATACGCTCTTAATTTGTGGTTTTAACATGTAATAGATTATTCTCTGATTGAATCTCTTTCTTGAATAATCTACATGCTCTCAATTTATTTTGTTCGTTACCATTTATACAATCACTACATAAGTCCATATTAAATTGACGATATAAATCTCTCATTTTGTTTTCCAATTCCTCTCCAACAGTTTTATCATTGCCGACAATCACTTGTATTTCTACACATTTATTATTTTCATCTACATATAATTCGCATTCTCTGAGGGGCTGGAGCATGTTCCCTAGCCAACATGTAGATTTGCTATCAACCATTTTTTTCTGTTTTCTTGGAAAGATTCATACAATAACGAATCGGTATTATATTCCCAGGTTTCGGCAAATAAGTGAAATCAATGGGATGTTCATACCTCAGCTAGTACTGCCGATTTACTAATTTTCTCATTGCTACCCAGTACATTTCTTAACCATTGGAAGTGAACATTCTCTATATGTCATTTGTAAAGTATTTTTTTGGAGTTCCCCTTTTCAAGCTGGGTCAGAGGTGCGGGGAGCTTTTATTGTGAATTTGGAAAATTCAATACAATAGAACTGGTTTTACCAACGAGTCAAATAATCGTGTCGCTGTTCTGACATTAGGCAGGTTATACCGTACCCAAAGGATTTGAGCAACCTAAATAAAACTCTTTTTGATCTATCTGCTAAATTCTTCATTGTATCATTAAATGTACAGCTATTATTAAGGACAAGATCCAGGTAGATCGCCTGTCTAACAACTTCTATTTTTTTACCATTAATGTTGAAATTCTGTTCTTTTAACGTCTTTCCATTCTTATTGCAAATTTTAGTTTTGTCTGTAATTACATTCAACAGCCATTTGTCACAGTATTTGTCGAGCCTGTCTAGTAGTGTTTATTTAATTTACCAACTTCCCATTTGGTTCCACGGGATATCAGAAGTGCCCAGTTCATGTGGCAAGTCGTTTAGATAAAGACAAAGTAGGACTTATAGTACAGCCTTGTTTTACACCATAATTGGTTTCAAAACATTGGGTAACCCCTTCATTCAGCTTTACACTCACTCTGAGTTTATCATACATATTAGTAATAACTGCAAATAACTACGTTCCGATTCCATATTTTAACATTTTATAAAACAACCCTTTCCGCCATACACCTTTCCTTTCGGAGATCGACAAGGCATTAACAGATATTACTTTTATCACTTGTTGTACTAATCCTGCAATGAAAAGTGTCCAAAAAATAATTTTGCCACGAAATGGGAAGAAAAGGATAATAATAATATGAACTGAATTTCAATCAAATCTTTAGCACATTATCTTTGTCATGAAAGAGGAAAGGAAGCCGAGCATTCCATACAAGTGTGAACTAAAATTCTTGTTTAGTCTGGACTAAGTCCTGGCTTATTTTATGAGAATACCATTCTATGAGTTAAAAAAAAAAAATCACTGATTGTTATTTTTGTTGGGTACCTTGACAGCAACGTCAAATAAACTTATATTCTCGGAAGCTATAAGTCTAGGCCTTCGTGATATGAATGGAGTTAATTACTGGAGTTGATAAGACCATAAATGTTCACAATTTGAGGGCTGAAATGTTATCTCAACAGGAAAATCTTAGAAACTGAATGGACTGTCGACTTGTTTGTTTCCTTTGTCTGTTTGTGTTTTGATCCATTACAGTACACATGCTAAACAAAAATGTATTCTTTTCAAGATATCTGATGACAAATAACAAAACTATACCTTGTCTGTATAGGTTGGTTTTGTTACAAAAACTTGTTTGCAACAAACCACTCTTGCCTTCAAACTATGAATATTATCTGTGAATCGTGACTGCACTGGCGTAAATCCCGGGGGGGGATGGGGGGATATATCCCCCCCACTTTTTGGAGAGGGGGGGATGGCGTGTACAAATATCCCCCCCCCCCCCCACTTTTTAAGAAAGAAAATATATTTTGATTAATCTGTTAGTAAAATCTTTGAATATCTGTCATAAACAACCATCATATTTTAGAATTTCTATTTGAAAATGCGATTGAAAACCAAAAAAAGTGGTTATTTTTGGCTCGCTCGCTTCGCTCGCTCGCAAAATAAATATTAAAATGTGTGTAAGGGGGTCTGAGGGTGTGTGCTTATACTTAAGTGTGAGATCGACAGAAAAAAAAATCGTCAAAAAAGTCAATCATCCCCCCCACTCCTCAGAGTGGATTTACGCCAGTGCGTGACTGAATTGGTGGTTTAACATTGTCATGTATCAACACTGACACCAGAAAAGATCCTGCGTCGGTGGAAAGTGATTAGACATCGTCGCATGAATTATGCAGCCTTGCGTAAAGATGTACCACACAAGGAGATTGTACCAAAGACTCTGTTCACCCGTAAAATGAATGATTCACATAACATCTGCCTTTGCTTTTGGCATTATGCACAATTCATGCTGGTTGGGGTTTTTCCACATGTATGCATTGGCTGTATGTATTGATCCCACTTTAAAAAAAAAAAACATGGCAACGTGCCAAAGTTACTTTTTTACCCTAACTACACGAGGAACGATTGCAGTGCATAATTCTTTGACAGAATACGAAATTCAGTACCAATCCATCTACAGGAATCTTTCCAATGTGAGTTCCTGTTTTAACACCTAGGAGAAAGTCTAAGGGGAAACGTAAACAAATGTACTGAGATTAATTCTGTAGGTTCACAGCTCTACGAAACTGAAAAAATGGTAGTTACTATGGAGAACGACGTTGCTAGGCGATGGAATTGTCTGCAAGGACGATAAAAGTGTTACATATGTCCCACACCTTTTAAGACCTTTTAATCTGCAAGGTTGAAGTCGAACCTAAATGGCTATTGCAATGTCGAGAAAAGACGACTGAAAAATGAAGGAACTTTAGATTTTTTTGTAATTTTTCTTGAATGAAACCCTATGAAAATATCCATTTTAATGAAAAAAGAGGATAGGAAAGGTCCACTTTTTTATTATGCAATGAGAAAGTTATGAAAGTTTAAAAAGTCAAAATTTACTTTCGATGGCAATCCTCAAACTGGCAAAATGGCAGGTTTGTAATGACAACTCTCCATATTTTGTACACAAAATTTCATATTTTCCCCATTATCTCTCAAGGTGCATCTTGCTACCTCCTTAGCCCGTTAGCTCAGGATATACCATGGGAAAACACTGTTCGACACAATGTGTGATGAATTCACAAAGAAACAACAAGCATCTTTAGAGATAACGGAGAAAATAAGACATTGTAATAATAACTATCAAAGTGTGTGGAAGCCAACTGAAATATCCATCTTAACTAATTTTAGTAGCAGAAAAGATATATCATGGAAAGCACACGCTCCAAAAGTATTTTAAACAAATTAAGACTAAGTCAATTAGCCGAATCCCTTTAAACAAGGAATATATTTGGAGAAAACTTTGTTAAAATGAATTCAATACAAGCTTGGTCTTTTTCCACAATAGGTTCCTGTCAGTGTATTTGGTTTAACAATATATATATATATTTTTTTTATCAAAGCAGTATTTTTTAATACAATAATTGGTTAGACAGAGGAATGGTATATATATCAGTGTCTTACTCAACCCGCCCCACCCTCGTTATAAACTTCTTGAAGAACCTGATACTAGTTTTTAAAAAAGACAGGCCCCAAAACAATTTCTTATTTAAAAAATACACAAGGTGACTGGCTAGTAACTTCCGACTTATCAACCCTGACAAAATTTGATGACATTAAAAACCATACTCTTGGAAACTCTACAAATTCCAAAATATGCATACAGTACAATGTTATCAGAACAGAACCATGTTATCTAGAACGACATACTTTTTATTTTGAAATGACCTCCAAGACCCTTAGGGAGCTGACTGGGAATGGGAAAAGATTCATGTGAACAACTTCACATTCACTGTAAGTCTCTCTGTCTCTCTGTCTCTCTCTCTGAATATTTCTCTGCTAGTAAAATCGTCACTTGTCATTCTTTTTTTTTTTCATTAACATTTTATATGCATTAACTAATGTAAGTCGCATCACATTTTTTTTGTATGGGCAGGGCCGCGGGGGGGGGGGGGTGGAATAACATAAAATTACATACATTTGTATAATAATTATTATTATTGTATCATTATTTTTGTAAGCAACATAGGGGTCTATACAATACAAGCTCTGCTTCTTTAAATAAACTCCTCCACTGATTCATTCTTCTTAATTTAAGTTAATACTTACAGATATATGTAAAATGTATTGTTTCTCATATGTAAAATGTATTATTCCTCATATGCAAATTTGTTTATATTTTGTTATTCCAAAATAAGTATATGTATGTATGTTGACCTGTGTTAGTTGCATTACGTTGTGGAAATAAAGAAACTTCACCTTACTTCAAACTTCATAGTACTCGCATTCGCTCTTTCTGTTTTAAGTTATTTCATAGAGCTATAGGTTTGAATGAATCTTTTTTAAATATACAAGATTAAAAAGTAAAGACTCCCCCTATTGTTCATTTTGTAACACTGACCCTGAGACCTATATTCACCTGTTTGTTGAATGTCCTCTTGTTGAACCCATCTGTGATGAAATTGTTAAATCTATTATCCAGAAAACTCATAAACTACTAAATGTCTCAGCATTTGAAAACATGCTCGGTTGTGAATCTGATACTTTCCTTACATATCTGCTTCTTTTACTCAAATATCATATTTATTTATGTAAATTCCAAAACAAAATGCTATATTACGGCCTATAAAGAGCTTGAATGTTGTATTGCAAGAAAGAATACCAAGCTCCCGTATCATTTCCGGAAATGGAGATTTTAGATTTGAATAGATTATAATGTTTCACTCTTTATATATTGTTTAAATTGCCTTACCAAGAGACAATATCCATGGGCATATATGGGCAGGCTCCCCGTCTGAGAGATTTAGTTCTTCCTTACTTATTTCCACAAGAGTCATCACATTTCATTACAAACTAATGATTTCAGGTTTATTTTTGGTTGGTCCTGTGGTTTCTGTTTCACTGTGAAATAGAAAACCATTTCCTTGTTTGTTATCAGTATCTGTATGTAACTTTTGTTAATTTTATGATTTTTTTCTTTTTTTAAAAATTCTTTTCTACATTTTTTTTTCTTCTTCTGTTTAAGTTATGTTTGAAATCTCTTGCCTGCATATTTGAGGCTAAAAATGGAAAACTGTACACTTCCTGCCGCCACGTCGGCACATTTGCTGTTGGTGTATTTTTTTTTTAATTTGCACATTCGTTAGATAAAAGGATAGACAGTTTTAGTTCATATGTTGCGGAATTCAAAAGGGATGATTACAAAACCAAAAATGTTATGCCCACATTATTTAAGGTAGATCAACAATCTGTTGGATATCCTAATTCTTTTTCTGGTTTACTGGTTTCTCTTTTAGAAGAGACCTGTATCTGAATATCGTTACACAAGTAGGATACACTCAGTGATTTCAGTTGTCAGAATAATCCAAAGTACAAGCTGGGGGAACACTGAAGAAGTTCACCCCCATGTCTTCACAAAATTTGGGGTTAGGGTTAGGGTTAGGGTTAGGATTAGGATTAGGGTTAGGTCTAGGATTAGGATTAGGGTTAGGTTAGCATTAGGGTTTGGGTTAGATTTATAAATAGGGTTAGGGGTAGGATTGCGGGGGGGGGGGGTGTGAAGTTCTTCAGTATTGCCCGACCTAGAGTTCAATAGCACCTTTAGTCATACTTTGTCAAACTGAGACCTGCCTACACACTTTATATCATCCATTCGGTCGTTAATTTCCTTGCTTCATTCTACCTTACTGCGCTCTCACTATGAAGCAGCTAATCTAGCAATTTTTGCGTGCAGTAAGGGCAGCACATTATCTTCTCCCACTCCTAAAGAACGATCAACATTTATACAAACTGATACCTCACATGTAGGTATTAGGCATAAATTCCTTAATACTTACTAGTCATCAGCCACATTTACACAATGGTATCCATGTCCTTCGAAAAGTCCACAATAAACATGCTGAAGATATCAATATGCGAGTCCAAAATTGTCGTCCAATATGGCGGCGAAGCTAATATGCAGTATTGCATCAACTGCCAAATGCTATCGCACAATAGGTTTCCTTTGCTAGCAAATGATATCGGGTAACGACTTTTTTTATCGTAGGGTCATGTGATCTAAAGGTCGCACGCATGTAGATATTTCCCCATAGGCCCCTGTGTTAAAAATGGAATTTGATAAATTCATGAAAAAAAAAGTGTTTATAATGGCACCATTGAAACTTTTGTCTTTAAGAGTTCATACATTATTCTTGAATTGCTGAAAATATGAAGGGGTGTTTTTCAGCATTTTTCTCGGTAGAGGGGCTGAATCTCAGACTAACAAAAACTTGGTCAAAGCTCCAGTAGTTGTAAGGCTTTTTGCCACACTAATAAAGTCCCCTTAAAAACCACCTGGGACCAAATGATGCTCTCTCATGGGACTGGTCTAAACCAGTAATTATCCCTCTCTATGCACAAATGAAATACAGTGTTCAACTATGTATTTCTGACTTTATATGAATATTTTTTTCAACTATGATGTTATCTTTGGTACGAGTTGGAGGAAGATGACCGGATCTATTTACAGGCGTGCAGCCTAACCTTTTGACGTGATATACCCACCCCTACCATAAGTATTGCAACATAGCTAAATTGTGGATGCATTTGTGAATTAAAAGCCTTTCTATATTTTGTGATTTTCGTTTATAAACACTCAATGCTATGGACAGTTTGTGTATATTTATCTTATAAAAGAGAGAACTTGTCCTTTTCTGTCCTGAGAACAGCAGTATGGCTCTGTTTTGTCTTATTTGGCAACGCCCTCTAGCGTTGGAGCCTTGCAGCCTAACATTCATAATTTTATGAACTTTCACATACACACGCACACCCACACTTACACACGTGCACACATACACACACACACACACACACACACACACACAAACACAAATCATATCTTTAGGTTTGGCAACTGCTAGCACCCACCACGACATAAGTTTGAGTGATGCTCTTTCATTAATGTCCTATTCGTTCACCGTAGCCTACTCTGGTCAGAATAGGTCAGCAGCTTGCCATAGAGTACATAATGCACGCAAAAGCCAGTGATTCAAGGCTATTTGCTCCAAAACTACACATGACCTCGAGAGCTAGCTCTAGGATCACATCCATGTATACCTACTAAATCATTTCTACCAACTCATATTTTCCCTTTTATGTCATCCCCCGCCCCCCCCCCCCATCCCACCGTACTTTTTCTATCAGCGTTTGGCAGAAAAGTCATCCCAGGATATCAACATTAATGAGGACTAGTCCATTATACTAAGAGGGGTGTTAGTTGAAAATTATTTCTAAAATGCAGCATTTTATTTGAATTTTTGTCATTGTTTCACTGTGTGTTACATGAAAAGACTGATTACTGTGATTAGATATATAAACAAGATCCAAGTTGCACATGTAGTGTAACCATCGACAGTCGATCAGTCTACGAACGTGAATTGTGCACGGGGGAAGTCTGTGTGAAAGAAAATGTATTTGCCAACTTTACGTAGTATAGCTGGTAAATATTATTTATACGGCAACAGCAATAATGATAAGTCAGGGAAGTGGAACGGAATGAATTCCGTCTATTCAATGGCGGGTAGTTTGAATATGAAAGGACGCAGATGCGTGAGTACGGTGTGGGGAATGAGAAGAGTTATTCTAGCCTTCCACTACATGACCCTAGCACGTCTTTTTAAAAGACATTAATTTTAATCGAGAACCCCGATTTACCTATTTTGTAATAATTCAAAGCAGAAGAAGCTAAATCTTATTGACGATTAAATTTTGGTTGATAGCCATAGAGTTTTTTCAGAGTTTTTGCACTTTTATAGTTTTGATCTCTGTTTTTGTTTTAAACCCCGGGCTAAATTAGGGTAAGGGTAGGTCATCAGATTTATGATGATTACCTTAAAAATGTTTCAGATGTCAGGTGTAGTCAGATGTAGACACACTGATTCTACATGTCATTCGAAGTGCATTTTGTTCTTTTTTGTATAAGGGAGTGTCACAGTATTGCTTGTGATGGTTACTGTGGATACAGCAAATGCAATATTGGTCTTATGTTGTGAACGTTGGAAGGATGAACTGAGACAATCCTAGCCGTACGTATGCTGCCCAGGTCATGTCTGAAATTGGCGTAGACACGTGCTCAGACCGGGGGGGGGGGAAATGACCCCCTAGCTGGACTCGGGGCAGTACGCATAATTTTTTTTTTCCGAGGGGTGGGGGGGGGGGGGGCAAGTATGCATAAATCTTTGAAGAAACTCGAAAGCAAGGAAGCAACGTGACTGAGCTTTACAAGAGGGCGCTGATGCATTTCAAAGAATATAATTGATCTAATTGATCAAGTGCACACATTTAATGCATTTTTTTGGGGAAAATTTTCAGTAAATGAAATGTAAGTCTTTGAAAATTCTAAGGGCAACTGCCCCTTGCCCCCCCCCCCCCCCCCCCCCCCCCCCCCCGCTGGTCCGGCTATGACTGGGCGTACTTTTATATATAAACAAACACACTCTAGTGTGTGAGTGTTTGTGTGCACGGGAAGTTCCTTGCATAATATTTAGTAATGAAAAAGGTTTTAGGAGCGAGCGAGGAATCTTTTTTTTTTTTTTTAAATACTGAGAACAGGTTCTTCTGCATTGTTACTCTACTCTTTTGATTTTAGTAACCAGCTGTAACGTGCATATATAATGTGTAATGAGACGTCTCATTACACATTATATATACACACACAAGCAAGCATACTGAACATCTCCGTACAAGTATTTTGTGTACCCCTCTCCCTCTACTAATCTGATGAGCTCGGTCTAATTTCAACCCGAGACCTGATGAAGGCCATGTTGGCCGAAAGCTTGCCATAATAAAAGGACATGATCGAGAGCTACGTCAGCTTCATTTCATTTATTTTCTCCCAATGTGTACTAAAATGAAGCACTGCACACGTTTTGTGAGGGGACATCTTTCTCTATATGTATGTATATATATATATATATATATATACTGAAAGAAATGAAAATGGGAGAATAATAATTGCGTAGCTCCATCAATGTTCCCCAGAGCTGTCATCCATTTTGAATCAAGGGTTGAAAAAATGCCTCCGCCGGGAATCGAACCCGGGTCACTGGCTTAGAACGCCAATGCCTTTCCACTAGACCACAGAGGCGGGCCAGCAGTTAGGCGTGACCGAATCGAATTGGATTTACAAAAACCATCGACTCAATTTTGATGACGAATCCATATATATATATATATATATATATATATATATATATATATATATATATTTATATTGGTCAGTATTTTGTATTTATTTATTTATTTATTTTACGGGGGTTCGCCAAATTCGCTCGCTCATAGAAACAGAATGATTTCGGACGGCAAGCGAGGTGGCACACAGGCGATCAGATATATCATTTAGGTATTTGATAGTCTCATAATGTATTTACATGACGAATTAGCACTCCTACCTTGAAAATAGTCTAACCTTTCCTCGCTCACTGCTCTCACTTGTTTAACATTAATGGTTTTGGAAAGCAAACGAATTCGGCAAGTGAGGCTAAGTACTTTAAGTGTATTCACAGGCTCACTGAACGTAATTTGTAGGAACATTGTGACACAGTGGTGAAGGATCTTGCCTCTCATAAAGGACGTCCTGGGTTCGACCCTCATCGGGTTCTTGCGTCTTCTTACTAGGGAGGCCTATTCTGCTCACATGTGCCCTTCTCAACCCAGGTATACTAAATAAGTACCTGGCACTGCTGGGGTAAATAATAATTGCAAGGCCAGCAGGAATAGCAGAAGTAATACTGATGTGGCTAACCAGGGTGAATAAAGCCGAACTGATAAACCCAATCATTTCTTCTATGTCATAAGGGCATGTGCTTCCTCGCTCTCTTCGTTCGCTCGTAATATTTAGAAACGGTGGTTTCGGACAGCAAACAATTGGACTAGTGATGTAGCAAAATTGAGTCCTACTGGAATGCGAGGTGGCCAATTATATATTTCAGATATCAAAATAGGCCTGTAGTATATTTTGAGACATATTTCATACACATACGCACCGCACACCCTCGCAAGCACTCATATCCACCCCCACACACCCTCAAACACTCCCTCACCCACAAAAACATAATCTCGGGTTCATCTCCGCTTGCTCGTCTTGCACCCCCCCCCCCCCCCCCACTCCCATCCTACAAATGGCCCGACGCCTCCGGATCATGACCATGAACAAACGAAGATAAATCGTACAGCAATTACACGGTGAAAAAGATTACTAGTTCCGGTGAGAAATGGATATATATGTGTATGGATTACATGGAAACGGAAACCTTGCAACAGGATGAAACAAAATAGAGTTACACTGTGACATCCATCTGTACAACAAGATGCCTCTCTTACATTCAATAATTGGATAAAGTCTCTGAACAAGAAAGTAGAAACAGACCTAAAGAATAAGATAAAAAATAAAATTTCAATTGCTATCGATACGCGTATGATCGTGCTGCCTATGCATTCACATTTGCTGTGCAGAAAACCCAGAAGTGTTATGGACAAAACAGCTATTTCCCGCCACAGAGTATATTTGTGCGTCTTTTCAGAGCACGCCCACTACCGTTTGTTAGCTGCGTAACTCGATCGCCCATTGAAACCAGAGTAGAGTGCATACATGTTGTGTGCACCTCTACATGACGTGTGAACTTAGGCCTAAACTCTGTAGTGTGCAATTAAAGTTCGACAAGTTCATGTTGCTATTAAAAGAACAAAATCATCCTTTCTACTTTCCATTCTTAGCTATTCATGCGCCTCGGAATAGTATTACTGGATAGATGGAGCAATAGAAATTAAAAATGCGTTTAGGGGCGTATCAACGTATGTATGTGTAAAGAATTTATATGCAAATTGGAAGAGAGAGCAAAAACAAAGAAAAAAAAAAGAAAAAAAAAAGATGATCATATAGGATTTTCAGGATAAATTCGCAAGTTTGTGATTCAGATTCATTTTCTCTGCAATCAAATTCGTCCAAATGGATTTTTCCATGTAAATTATCAATCAATTCTCTTGTTTTATTATTTGATTTTACATTTTAATCGAAGGATTTCGTAGATATATCAATCAATTTGAAAACTGCCTAAGTGGCGTTCAAATTGGCCGAAACCTGTCGGGGCGTCATTTCCAGCATTCAAATTAACACCGAGCATTCATATTCAAAATTATGTTCATATAAGTTAAGGGAAAGTAATGCATCACACGTGTTCTAGTTTGTTTGTTTGTTTGTTAGTCATATAAATATTTGAAATTTACAATCATAAATAATGCGAATATAAAATACATGTTTTGTCAGTATGGTCTATTCTGCTATTTCTTTTAATGGCATAGTTATAGTTATGTATTTTTCAGGACAATACATTTGGGCGCGCAGTCAGAAAATCAGTAAAGAGGGCCGAAAACCGGGGCTAGGCGCTGGCGCTTTATGGACACGTATATTACCTGGGACGAAGGGGAAGGGAGCCCTAATCGCCCCTCTACAAGATAAATAAGAAATAATGCTCACAATGTTGGACACGAGTCCCCACACCAATCAAAATTTTGCTTTATTCAAAATTAAATCTGAATGTCCATGGTTGTGAAATAAAAAAGAACAGGACATTAATGACCCGAATACGAATCTCATAAATCATTATTATAGAAAATAAGTAAACTGATGACATAACTCACATTCTGATTGTTAACTAAATGAAAATATCTATATTTGTCATAAAATACAAAAAAAAAAAAACACAAGCATCAAAGAAAGGTTGAGTGAGCAATAAGAATATGTAAACAATCAATTTATATCAACCCTTGAATTTAACTGCTCCAAGTGCTAAATTGAATGCTAAAAAAGGAATAAGAATGTTGGAATGGCAACGTCGCGATGTCAGCAATTCCTCTTGCGCTAAATTGAAAGACAAGATAGTGAAAAGAAGCAGCTTTTTCATGAATTTGAATGAGAAATGTAGATTCGAAGGGGAATTTTATAGATTTGGAAACTAGTAATACGGATTTGATTCCGATAGCAGTAAAACCGTCGAATTTGAATGCAAAATAAATGAATTTGAATGCCAAACTTGCGAATTTGGCCGGGAAATCGTATAATAGCAACAAAAACGATAACGGTTATAATGACAATAATAATAATGATGAAAATGAAGATGAAGATTATAGATAGTAATGATAATTATGTTAGCCCAGGATAGCCGATGCAATTGTTATTAAGAAAGCAGTTAAGGGACTCTTTAGATTAATAAAATCATGAACCGTTATCCCTGGTATGCCTGGTGCTTGCTAAAATCTAGAGCCAAAAATCTTTCGGGAATTGTATCCAAAGACTTCCTGAAATGCTGATTTCAGGAGAAAGAAAAACCCTCCAAACTATGGAAGATTTTACATCTCTGGCCAACATGTTATTCAAAATGAAAAGAAGAAACATTTTTGTTAGTGAACTTGACTCATTGCCAATAAATTTGTGTGGAAAACCCAAACTGGCTTGTCTTTTGCTCAAATTGAAAAGCAAAGGCAGGAATTGTGGAAGCATTCATAACTCTTTTGAAGATTGAAAGGAAGTCATTGTTATCACCTCCTATTCAAATTTGTTTTTTCTCAAACTCCGTGGGCGAGTAATCCTCTCATTGGATTTCACCAGGGTTTTTTTTTCTGTATTAATTTTTTATGAGAAAAGCAAAGTAGATGAACTATGCAGCAGATCAAATGAGCGATAGAATCCCTCAGCAACTATCTCAAACTGTGCATACAAAAAATCAAAGTTTTGATGTTTAGAGAAAACGTAACAATCAATTTGAATGCAAATAAAACAGAATCTTATTTCAGGCCTATAAACATGACTTTAAGAAATACACTTATTGATATTTTGTTGGGTACCTTGACAGCATCATCTAATAAACCTATAGTTTCGGATGCTGTAACTCCAGGTCTTCGTGATAGATGGAGTTTATTTTTGTCTTAAACTCAACAATTCATTGCCATGACAATCGTCAAATTGATTTGATACACTTACCTCAGGTTCGCACTTCTGTTGCTTCAAATTTATTAAGGCCCATTCCCCAAACTTATGGAATAAACTCCAAAAAGATACAAAGAATGCTCATCAGTTCTTTTCCAAGATTTTTCCAGATTAATAATATGCTATGCTGGGCAATGTTAATTTCTTCACACTGCTATGCTCTTGATATTCTTATTCCTTTTTTTCTGCATCAGTGTACTATTCTTATGTTGATAAAGTGGTCTTTTTTTTTTCTTTTTCAAATAATGTATTATGCTTATCGTGATTTTCCCTGTATATTTATTGTTGTTGTTGTTTTTTCATTTTAATTTGGTTGCCCCTTTCATAATCTCTGCTTTCTCCGGGGTCACCAAACCATTATTGTGTTTTGTCTGTTACAATGATGATAATGATAATAATAATAATTATGAGAATAATAATAATAATAATAATAATAATGATAATAATAATAGTAATAGTAATAATGATATAGGATTTCCCGCTCAATTTCGAACTCTTGCCAATCGAATTACTATACTTGTCATTCAAATTAGACGATGCCTCTCGTATGGTGTCTATCGGTCATTGAAATTCAAAGAAAGAGCAAACTTTTTCATTTTAGAGCACGCAAACTCGTTTTTGAGCGATCAAAAGTGTTAATAGAAAAACGATTTCATTAGCGTGCGATTGATTTGAAATGTCGTTAATGAAATTAAGAAGTCGCTGGTGCTGAACGTGTTTGCATTCAAATTCGTCTTAAGGACGTCAATTTTCTACTTTATTCACTCACTTTAGAATCTCTCTGTCTAATGCTAGTTTGGACACCATAGAATCTCACATCCATACATGCGTATGCACTTACATGTACCTACAATTTATTTTCAAATTTCTTGCTTTTTTTATCTTTGTCATTTCATAATCATGATTATATTTTCATTTCTTTTCAGTTTTCTTCTTTATTACGGATATGTATATGTATTTTATAAATCCCATTTCATTTTTGTTTTGAATATTTTAATTATAATTTCCATGATCATTTATCATCATATCTGAAATTCTGACAGTCTATTCGTTGATGTTTTCCTTACTAGTCATTGACGAAGGAATGTCTGCTTTGTCGGTACCACTAATTACATTTTGTTCAGTAAAGAGTTGCTGTGCCACTTTTAGGGTTGCCAGGAACAATCACTCTGTTATGAATATTCATGAAATTTGAAAGCGTTTGTTTACTAATATATTACGCAAATACATGAATAAATAATTTGTGAAATAAGGAAAATTTAAATTGGATCAGAGGAGAACCAGGCTAAGACCCCCTAAGAAATCAAACACCCATTACCATGAAAAAAAAAATTCTGAGAACCTGAAATCAACATTATAACCATATTTGATATCAAAAGAAGGAGAATATTTTTGAATATTTACAGAAGGACTAAAACAGGACCAAAGCTAAGTATTTACCCGAGCCATCGCCCCTAAATCCCTGCTGTTTTTAGTTCTGCTTTGTATGAACCTCACATTTTTTTATTTTTAATGCAGCAAGTTTAATTATAGGTGTTCATTAATTTGAAAAATATCATTGACGAATACCATTGCTCAATGTGTCAAAATTGACTGGCGCAGTTTGCAATTTGATCACTGAGTTGTTGCTTTTGAATGGCCAAAGACGAATTTGAATTCTAATTCTTTATAGCGATCGCGTTTCGGACTAAATTGATTCCTCGAAATGCTAAATTGATTGGAGTAGGTTTGAAATTGACCGGGAAATGCATCATAATAATCATAGTAATAGCGATGCTTATATAGCGCCAATATCCACCAGGTCCTGACGTTCATGGCGTTCGAAATATTACACATCATTAACTTCACAGAGAAAACACATTATTGGAAAAACAATAATACTTAAACTACATCCTAGTACAAATAGTGCAAGTAAGGAAAACAAAATAATCTTTAACTGAGGTACAAGCAAATCATTAGTTTAGAAAATTTTGGATATGCTAAAATATCTGATAACAAATAACAAAAACATGCAAGTTCGTTTTGTTAAAAAAAAACCAACTTATTTGTAGCAAACCAATTTAGGCTTCAGTTTATGATGATGATTATTATTATCACTGACGTCTCTCCCCCCTTTGCTTTTGAATATATGCAGAATACGTGGTGCCAGGTAAAAATGTCAGAGGTAAAAATGTCAGAGGAAAAAATGTCAGAGGTAAAAATGTCAGAGGTAAAAATGTCAGAGGTAAAAATGTCAGAGGTAAAAATGTCAGAGGAAAAAATGTCAGAGGTAAAAATGTCAGAGGTAAAAATGTCAGAGGTAAAAATGTCAGAGGTAAAAATGTCAGAGGTAAAAATGTCAGAGGTAAAAATGTCGGAGGTACAAATGTCAGAGGAAAAAATGTCAGAGGTAAAAATGTCAGAGGTAAAAATGTCAGAGGTAAAAATGTCAGAGGTAAAAATGTCGGAGGTACAAATGTCAGAGGAAAAAATGTCAGAGGTAAAAATGTCAGAGGTAAAAATGTCAGAGGTAAAAATGTCAGAGGTAAAAATGTCAGAGGTTGAAAATGTCAGAGGTAAAAATGTCAGAGGTTGAAAATGTCAGAGATAAAAATGTCAGAGGTAAAAAATTAATGTCAGAGGTATGCCAGATTTGGAAATGTTTAAGCGACATGTTTCAAGTACGAATACTGAATTATAGAAATTATGGGGAGTGGGATATATTCAAATATTTTCTGTAAACATACTGTGTCTATACTTGAATGCCCTTGTCTTGGCCATTTGGAAATAACGGTTATGGTGTTAGCGGGGTGAACGTTCTGGTATGCGCGCATTGCCCTCGTTTTCACCGCGGGGACGGGCATTGTAAAAACGATGGTGGGGCAAAAACTGGGTTGGTAACACGAGTAGCTGACCACACACATTCCACACGACTGCGCGACTTTAATATGTACACTCCTCTTCATAAGCTCCCTCCCCCCCCCCCCCCCCCTACTCCAATAAAGCGTGGTATACGTGAACGAATGCTTCAATATTATTGTCCTTATACGTAAGGAAGAATAGGAAGTAAGCAAAATTGAATTGTTAATTGATCTATTTCTCGACCTTTTGTATTATTTCATCCAATACGCTGCGGAATGTACAACTTTTAAAGAGAATTATTCAATTAGATAATTGTGTTAGCATATGCCAAACATCAAACGTGAATATTCCTTCTTAAGTTCATCTACCATTCTGTCATTCCACTTAAGATCATAAATCATTTAGATATAATCCTGTAACTTAATTAATCTCACAAAAAAAATAATGAACATCATCCCATGCTACATTTCTTACCCAAAATGCGCGATTTACTTATTGTCATAAATATGTTTCACAGTGCAATCGTGTCAAGCGGCCGAATCTTAAACACAGAGAGGGAACTGGACATTCGTTTGCTGCTATATTTGGAGTCAGCTAAACAAGTGCTCTGATTATCAAAACACTGTTGGGCAATGCGCACATACCAGGATGTTCTCCCGGCCACAACAAGATTGGTCTCATTATGGTAGTTGAATGGGTCAGCATTATCACTTTCACATCAAATGAGTAAGACAAGAAGGCCAGTCGAATGACTGAACATACACACTTTTACAGAGAGCAGTATTATTGTGATCACTCCATTTATACAGTATGAATTTTTTTTAATATCTCGTGCTCTTCCTAATTTCAAATTCAATATTCTTACCTGTAACACGTTCACTTCGGCATTTTCAGAGCTGACATTTTGATCTCTGACATTTTTACGTCTGACATTTTTACCTCTGACATTTTTACCTCTGACATTTTTACCTCTGACATTTTTACCTCTGACATTTTTACCTCTGACATTTTTACCTCTGACATTTTTTCCCCTGATATTTTTACCTCTGACATTTTTTCCTCTGACATTTTTACCTCTGACATTTTTACCTCTGACATTTTTACCTCTGACATTTTTACCTCTGACATTTTGCCTCTGACATTTTTACCTCTGACATTTTTACCTCTGACATTTTTACCTCTGACATTTTTACCTCTGACATTTTTTCCTCTGACATTTTTACCTCTGACATTTTTACACCGAACCGAATACGTGATGGTCGAGATTTTTCACATTGGCTAAATGTATTGATCCCACATTGAAAAAAAAAACATGCCAATAGGCAAAAGTTACTTGTTGCTTGTAATTTTTTGAGTGATTAAGTTGAACTACAAGAATACAAATATTATTTCTTTTCTTCCTTATCCCGTTTCCTACTGAAAGCTCTCATGCTCAACTCGTATAGACTTAATACAAGAACTATTAGGTTCTTGTAGGCAGTGAGTTAACTGGTGATAAAATATTAAAGACAAATGCTTTTTAAAGTATTGTTTTGTCTATACTGTTATTGGATAGCCGCTATGTAGGTTTAATTGCCCATTCTTTAAAACGCAAATGGTTTTCAAAAATACATGTAACTTAAACAAAATGAGTACTTAGAGTAGACTAATTATTATATCAAAAGTGTACAAGGGGTATATGTCTTATATTTTCATTGTGTTATATATGACACACACATGCATACACGCACTCACACGCATTATACATTATACACACAAACACACACATTATTTTACTTCATTGTAAACGAGGGCAGTTGCTATATATATATATATATATATATATATGTCCAGCAGTAGAAATGCCCACCTGAAAAACCACTTGAAGTTAGAACAATTAAAGTGTTTCACGCGACTCAGAAAATTTTACAAACAAAATACTAGTAGGTGGTCATGCATAGCTGGTAGAGTAGGATCCATGCTACCTGTTAATGGATTATCTCTAACAAATGTCTAGGCAGATGAGGGAACTCAAAGTCAACTAATTGTCACCTTTAACAACTTCAAATAAACTGTTTGACCTTAATACAAGATGTACCATTAAAGACTCTCAGACCTTTTTTAATGCCACAGCTGCTACAGTACCATATCACATGACCCCCCCCCCCCCAAAAAAAGGGTATAACATATGCAATAACTTCCAGTCATCACCATGATCATTACTTGCAGTCAAGTGTTTCATGCTGGATCCTACTACCACATCCATGCTTTACCGCCTACTTTAGCGTGTTTAGTAACAGTTTGTCAAATTTTCTTAGTATTTTGTACGTAAAATTTTCGCGGCGTAAACACTTGAAGTGATACCGCATGAATTGTTCTAACACAGTGAAAGAATTGACTACAAGACGGTCGTAGTTTCTTTTATATCTTCCTTTATTTCTGGTCAAGCTTTCGATCAAGAAAGACCTTCATCAGGAATCTCTAACAACACAAAATCACAAAATTACGGCTGGCACTTACCTCCGAATTTGTAGATAGGATTCAAACATTATGATTCTTAATTACTTATTATTGATACTGTTATCAGTATCATCATTGTGATGACTATTGATTGTACTACTGCCAGTACAACTAGTAAGGGTTTTAGTTTGATGTATTTAGTTGACTCCGAGCCCCTAATTTGTTAAAGATATCGTTTAAGTCTCTTGTTTGCACATTTGCGGTTAAAAATTGCAAATTGTACATTTGATAGTTTTTTTTTTCTTCAGGTTTGCACATTCGTTGGATAAAAGGATAGATGGTTACTTCATATATTGCCGCGGAATTCAAGAGGGATTTATAACAACAACAACAAAAAAAGAGGAAATGTTTTGCCCCATCTTATTTAAGATATTAATTAATATCAATTTATATTCAAAAGCAATATTATTGATATTAAGATATACATATATGTATATATACATATACATATATATATATATATATATATATATATATATAGGCTCGAGTTCATCTATCATACAGTATAACAACTTCAGTCACACTTCTGGCATATTGAGACCAGCTAACAGTCTTAATTTCATTCATTGTGTCAATAATTTCCTTGCCTCATTCAACTTTACTATACATTTCGCTCTAACTAAATGAAGTTAATCTAGCAATAGTGCCTGCAGTAAGGGCAGCACTTGTCTTGACCCACTCCTAAGGCTTGTAAGGGGCGATAAAAATCTACAAACCTCATACCCTATAAGTACATACTAAGCATAACTTTCATAATACTTACTAGTCATGGGCCACTTTTACAGGTTGGTGTCCATGTCCTGGTAAAAGTCCAACATGAACATAATAAAGATTTCAATTTACGAGTCCAACATTGTCATCCAATATGGCGGCGAAGCTAATGCGCATCAACTGCTGAGACTGTCGCACAGTAGGTTTTCTTTGTTGGGAACGGGAAACGCCCTTTTTGTCATCATAAGGCCATGTGATCTAAACGATTGACGTAATATACTTCGTGTCACACGATATTGACATGTCCTGAATGTGCGAGAAGTGGAAGCGTAATCCATGTTTTTGTTTGTTTTTCGTTTGTTTTTAATTTAGTTCTTTGTTTTTGTTGACCGAAGTGTTCTCTACCCCTACAAAAACCAGTGCAATTGTAATTCAGAAAGCAGTTACGGGATTCTTTGGATTCATGCAATGAGAACTGTTCGTTTTGCCGATTGCGGCCTCAATCTTGAACTGAAAATCTTTCGAAAATTGTCCCTAAATGTGTACCAAAATGCTGATTTCAGGGAACATAAAAACCGTCCGAGCGATTAAAGATCATACATCTCTGGCCAACATTTAATTCGAAATGAAAAGACGAAACATATTTGTTGGTGATGTCTATCTATCTAAGTATCTTCTCCCCGGAGTTTGATTGCAACATCTCCGCCTTACTCTATCTTCTGCTATTTTGGGGCACTCTTGCAGTTTTAGTCCAGTCCAGTTCTTAACATTCTCTTCCCAGTTGATTCTGAGTACCTCTCTCTGTCTTGTTCCTTCTACCTTTCAATCCAACATATCGTTTAAAAAAGCTCTGGTGCCTTTAACATGACCAAAGCAGTTTGTTTTTCTTCCCTGAACTAATCCTACCAATGCAGTTTGTTTACCTCCTGTCGTGCAATATTTCTTTTTTGGTTTTCATTTTGTTTCCAAGATATTTTCTTCGTTCTTCTGTATAGGCTATCCACATTTCGAAATATGTTATTCTATTTTCCAAGGCCTTCTTTTGTTCATGTTTCTGCTCCAGGCAATAGAGCATGTAGGACAGACAGATGTGATGGCTCATTGTCAATTGAAGGAAAAATCTTAACTGTCACGTATTTCGCTCAAAGTGAAAAGCAAAGGCAGGAATTGTGGAATCATACATAACTCTTTATAAGATTGGAAGGAAGCCATTGTTATCATCTCCTATTCAAATCTGTTTTTCGCAAACTCCGTGGGTGAATTATACTTCCATCAGGCCTTTTCATGTACTTTATGAGAAAAGCAAAGTTTATGAACTATGCATTATTATTAAATAAGCGATAGATTATGATGTCCATAAATACAGAACTATCTCACAGTGTGCATACAAAAAACAAACAAAGACGAATCATAGACTTGGATTTTTGAGACAACGTAACCATCAGTTAAATGCAAATTGGTTTTAAATACACACGTATTGTTATTTTTGTTGGGTACCTTGACAGCAATATGTTATGAACTGGTGCGGAGGCTATAAATCCAGCTTCGTGATATGTAGTTAATTGCCAGATCAAAATCGTCTGAATTGAGGATTATCTTGTCATGAAACATCGAATCTAACATTGTCATATATGAACATCGACACCAGAAAATATCCTTCGTTAGTAGAAACTGATTTAAACATCGTCACATAAAAAATCAAACTTGAAGATGTACCACAAAAATTTGTACCAACGTACTCAGGTGAATGGATCTATACAGATAATGTGAATTTTAAGGGCTTTTCGGTTTCAGTTCAGCAAATCATTCTCAGGAGTCAGATTTTTCTTTAGAATTACATTGAAATGTAACTTCCTGAACACACTGTGAGATTTCCATGTTTCTGGGCATCATATGTTATACTGATCTTTCGATCCGGAACAGGCTTGATAAAATTCGTTTCAATAAAAGAATGATCCCCTCAGAGTTTTCAGAGCTCCGTTTAACCGATTTTGGCAAACAGCTTTGAATAGCAGATTTTTTAATAGCAGACTCTTTTTTAACCTTAAAATGATTCATGAATGTTTCACATAACTTCTGCCTTGCCACTGTTTGCTTTTGAATTTACGCACAATACAGGTTGGGGTTTTCCACACGCACTGGTTGAATGTATTGATCCCATTTTGAAAAAATGGCAATGAGCCAAAGTTACGGATGAAATATTCTCAACAGTGCCTAATACCAATCAGAAAAAAAAAAAAAACTGTTGGATGGGACTGAACCTTCTCACCATTCTTTTGTTACCGGTAAACATGGTATATACACTGCAAACCGTCCTGTGAATCTACCTATATCTTGCCACTGTCACTGTATGTTTTACTCTCTTACAAAAAAAAGATTGAACGCGTTCACTCTGTCATGGGTCAATTTCAGAAGAGAGTGCATTTAGAGTGAATTAAGTGTAAAAAATTGTGATACTATTTGAGGGGATGACCTCACTGATCATTCAAGAATTTCGAGTGATCACAGAGGTCATCCCTAAAAGAGTGAATAAAGAGTGAATATCAAAATTTTTACTCTTAACTTCACCCTTGATTCACTCTTAATGCACCCTCTTCTGAAATTCACCCCTAACGGAGTGAATGCGTTCAATCACTTTTTTAATAGAAAAATGACATTGCTAGGCAACAGAGTGACCTGCTAAATATTCCAGATTTGATATACTTTTAATATTAAGGCTTTCATAACAAATGGCAATGAGCAGTTTAAAAAACAGATAAAATCTTTAATCGCGTTTTACTCGAAAAGTTATTTCGCGCATGGGCACTTAGTCTGTTAGTGGCACTTCGTGAAATCAGCGACAAAATGAGCAAGTAACCCATAATGCATAACCCTAATGCGATTAGTTAAGAAAATGGGAGTGGCCTATTTACAGGCTGTTTCCATGGTGATGCTGCAAGAAGCGATAATTTTATTCCCGTTTTTGCAAAATTTAGAAATTTTCTCTTATGAATGAAGTATATATGTAGCTTTAATCCTGGCGAAGGGATTAAAGTCAAGAAATAACTTACTTTTTGTCCTCTCGCCGTTCACCAGTTGATATTTTTAGCTGTATGCCTATATTGAGAGACTATTGGTTTGGCTTCTGACCGCTTTTTTATGTAATATCTTTAACTCATTGCCAAACTTCGATTTTTTTTTTCACTGTTTGTCAACACTATTCTATACCCTCAATCTTTTGATACACTGTCCGTAGTAGCGTGAACAGCATTTTAGTTAGAATCAGGACACCCCATTAGTTCTCACATAATCATTTCCCAACAGTCAATGTGAGACAAGCGTTATTCCTGTATCATTATACTGGTATATACTATACGTCAAGGTGAGACCAAATTCTCTTAACGTTGGTCTATGTACTGCTTTGACTTTTTTTTTCAATTTTCGCCTTGTATTCTGCAGATATACAGACAGTATCTTAGGCTTGCGTTTTTTTTTTGTTTTGTTTTGTTTTTACATAATATATTCGGAAGTTATTTTCAATTTATGAAGTATGTGAATATCGAAAACAAAATTAATATAGACGAAAAATAACATTTGTCGTTGAGCAGTGATTTGCCATAGCTTTGTACCGAAACAAGTCGCATAGCTTCCGTTTTATTGCTAGAAATAGATTTCATACAAACAGTCATTTATCAAAAAACTATCTTAATTTTAAGTAAGTGTAAATGTATATTTCACATCAAAACATGAACAGCTGTATTAATGAATTTATTTATGGCAGTGGATGGTTGTTTCTCTGCCTCCCCCTGGTGGCGACACTGTGTGCTTTATTGTTGCTTGTAAATTTTTCAGTGGTATAAGAATAAAAATATTATGTCTCTTATTATGTTGAGTACTGAATTGTCTCATGCCTATCCCTAGACTTAATACAAGATACGTTAGGTTCTGAACAGGCAGTGGGTTTACTGGTGATAAAGTATCAATCAAAGATAAATACTTTTTAAAGTATTGTTTCGTCTATATTATTATAGGCAAGCCTCTTTGTAGGTTTAAAAGGTGTGCTTTCTTTAAGTCCTCGGAAGGTTGACCTTGGACTTCACCATCCGTCTTCGCGGCTATTGTGGAATCACCTGTAATAAGTGAATGATTGTCCTTAAGAATGTGATGTGCATTATACCAGGGAAAAGTAAAAGGGACTTGACAAACATGTATACGCCTGCAGCTTACAAAATGACAACCTAGGAGACCGATATTGCTAGTCTCACAGGACTTCTGAAAAGTCGTCAGCGAGCGTGTGTCTGACGACGACACCCCTGTAGAGCCAACAAATGTGCAAACCCCATGCATGACGCCAGCAAATTGCCAATCTGAAAAAAGTACATTCACAGCAAATATGCAAATGTCGCGGCAGCAAATGTGTAATTTTTCATTTTTAAACCGCAAAATTGTAAACAAGAGATAAAAAATAACTTAAACAATAAAAGACTTAGAATTGACTAATTAGTGTGTCAAAGGTGTATAACGGATGTTTGTTTTACATTTTCCTTGCTTGTATATGAGACAAAACACACACGCACACCCACAAACCACCCACACCAACAAACATGCACCATGTACATAAAAGCACACACATTATTTTATTTCATTGTGAACGAAGACAGTTGATGTGCTTCTAATGCCCCTTGTTCTTGAATAAAACGGAAGTTGATTATCATTCGATGACTATTGTCATAATTTGGGGTTTTCTTGCACGAGATTAACTCTCCCGTTAAATCGTAAATTGTGCCATATCAATTATTACAATCGATGAATTGATTTAACATGAACAATATTCAGGTGAAAATATTGATCACAGTGAAATTCAAATAATTTTTTCAAAATGTTTTACCCAAAATTCGTTCAAGTTCAGTTACAACTGTTCAACCTACAAACTTAAAAAGCTTTCACAAACTTGAAAAACACCATCCGACATTTCATTTGCTTTTCCATGTTTTCGTTTATGCCAATATGCAATAATGATGTATCAGTGTTTTGACAGCTTTCATTTCACACCCGGGAAGGTATCCTTTTTGAAATTTGCAATCATTTTGGCAAGTCACACAGGTCATACTCTTAGGTCTAAACGGTGATGAGGTTGGATGTAGCAAGGCTGCCCTACCCTATCCCGTTTATATTTCAATGTTTTGATAAATTTCATTTCACACCCTGGAGGGTTTCCTTTTTTTTTTTAATTTGCAATCTGTTATATGGAATATTTGACAATGAAATTACAACATTAGGCTAAAATTTCCACCGTTTTTTTTCACCATAGACCTAATGTAAATAAAAGGATGATACAGACAAATATTGCGCTTGATCATTTCCCTTCCTTGCACAAAATGGGTGGAGAGGTTTCTCTATTCTTCTATTCTTCTTGAAGTCGTTAGTCTCCCCCCTGTTAAAATGACTATAATGAAGATGGTCCTACTTGGAAACAATCAACATCACCATTACCTTTAATTCCCTTTATTAGAATTCAAGATTTGCTTGATAAGAGAATTGTAGAAGCATGCTGTTCTATCAAAATTTTATGGTATTCATGTTCAGCTCCCGTTGACTGTCCGCATGTTCAACCAAACCCTAAAATTGTATGCACCGTATTATTAAAGATATCATAGCATCATTGAATTTCAAAAAACGTTAACTTTTCTCGTTTCATTTTTAGAAGAGATCTGTCTCTGAATATTTTTAAATATTTTAGGTATAGTCGATGAAATCAGTAGTAAGAAAGTAATACAAAGTACAAGCTCGAGTTCCCTAACAACACCCCAGTCATAGATCTGTCAAATTCAATCAACGCACTCTGTTTCATGAATCAATACAATTTATGTCATAATCCCGTCAATATAGTATTTTGTCTCGATGTTTTGCCCCAATAGGCAAGTTTATTTACAATAAATAAAAAGAAAATCACGTCTAAAATAGTTTTGCACATTGCACATATCAAAACAGAATCATGTCAAAATGCAGTATATGATGACATTTTTTTCTATGCTATGTGTGTAATTTTCTTTGTTTAAATTTAGTATATATTTTTTTTATTTGTATGAAAAGTGAATGCTGATTTGAACATAATGCAGAAATTCTTTTTCTACACTCATCATCAATGTTTCCCCTTTGTAAGTTAGGTGGCTTGAATATTTGAATGTTTGTGTGTCTGTTTCGTTTGGTTTTCTTTTTTATTGATTTGATTCTCTAGAATGTAAGTTTAGATATTCTATCAGCGCAAGGTTCGGATTTTATCAACTTTTCCAGTAGAGAATGAAAAAGCACTTAAACGTTTATAATCGTTGAATGAAATGACAAAAATCTAATGTTTTACTCTAGATGTTGCGGAAGTCCAAAGGGGTTTATACACAACCCAAATTATCATGCCCCGCATTATTTAAGATAGATTAACACGGTTGGATTTCTAACCATGTTTTCTGGTTTTCTGTTTTTTCTTTTTAGAAGAGATCTGTCTCCGATTATCGTTACACAACTAGGGTGAATTCAAGTGGCAGAAAGTAATCCAAAGTATAAGCTTCACTTCGTCTAATAAAACTTCTCATCGCATTTCTGTCCAATTAAGATTAGCCCACACACTTTATTTCATCCATTCGATCAATAATTTCCGTGCCTCATTCAATCATACCACTTTTCCCTCTTACCATGGAGGTGATTAATCTAGCAATTTTCCCTGCAGTATGAACATCACCTTTCTTATCCCACTCTTTAATAGAGTGCTGCCCCTGCAGCAAGGGCAGAATATGTCTTCTCTCACTCTTAAAGACGATCAAAATCTACAAACCTGATACCCCATGTATATGTTAGATATTAAGCATAACTTTCATAATACTTACTTAAAATGGGCCACTTCTACACATAAGTATCCATGTCTTTGTAGTAATCAAACTTATACCACTTTCACACCAAACAAATATAACGGAATAAAAGCGTTTTTTGAAAAAAACGTTTTGGTATGAACACTCGACAAAGCGTCATATTTGAAAACGGAATCAAATATTCCGCAATCTACGTGTGAGGTCTATCACTAGGTTTTGAGGTGTTTTGAAAACGGAATATTCCAAATATGACGCTTTATTTTTTGGTATGTACAGAAAAAAGGAAATAAAGCGGAATGAAATGTCAAAGGTCAACCAGGTTCCCACCAAAAAACCTGGAAAATGCGGGAAACGAGTGAAAGCGCGGGTATCTTCGATCGCAGCGCTAGCGAGCTGCATGGATCGGCATGGCAGTGCAGCGTACGTTCGACGCTACTAGCTGCATGGACGCGAATCATGAATGAAGAAACAAACGCGTTAGCATTCGTACATGAGTTTAAAAATTAAACTATACATACAAATAAAAAATAATAATTATTCAGTAAATTTAAACAAATTGCAATAAGTTAAGTAATAATTATACATTTTATTCTGAATAACTCATTTGTATTGTTACATATATCAAATAAAACAAAAAATTATACAGCTAGAGATAGCAAAATGCATGGTGGGTAATGACGTATTTCCGCACTCTCTCACACCGTAATATTACGCTTTCGCTCAAAACGGACTTCATTGGTTCAGTGTGAACAGAAACCAGAAGCGTTTTGGAAGCGTTTTGAAAGTGAAGCGTCATGAAATATAACGGCATGGATATTCCGTTTCGGCAGTGTGAAAACAGTATTAAATACTCTAACTGTAACTTCCGAAATATGGCGGCGAAGCTAATTCGCACCTCATCCACTGCCAAATACGTGGCGAAGTAATTTACCTTTGCTAGGAACGATATCGGGTAACGTTCTTTTTTCATCATGGGGTCATGTGATCTAAATGTCCCAGTATTTTTTTTTTTTTTCATTTTTAGTTTTTTTTGTCAACAGTATGTCGTTTGGATTTCAAGTGGGTGAACACGGCCAGCCCTTGGAGGGCAAACACAGGGTTAGGTTTTTTGTGTTGGTTCGAACATGCATTCAAGGACTTGGAAGGCAAACACAGGGTTAGGTTTTTTTGTGTTGGTGCGAACATGCATTCAAGGACTGTTGTGTTTCACCTACGTTTTGTTCTGTATATTCAGTTCCCTTCCAGACTATATTTATAATGAATTGCATCTTCCAAAATCAGGATGGGAATATTCATGCCAAAGAACAAAAGCTCATCTGCCAGCAAGATGCGACCACCTCCCCAAATAGCAATAGCCCATTAGCTAATATCAAATCAGGGAGGTCGGTTTATTTGCATTTTTTGATCTAATTTGATATATTTCATTTCCAATATGTAAATTTTGAGTTGGTATTTTGGGAAGGGGAGTCAATCCCTAGCGAAATAATGCTGCGATGCCTATGATGGGAGCAAGTTTAGGACGATTGCAATCACTCGTTTTGTGCTTTCAGATAACTCCTGCATTGACGATGAAGTTGTAGTTGTTGCAGTTGTTGTTGTTGTTGTTGTAGCTATGGTTGTTATTCTAAGTTGTCTGACAAATATATGATAGTAGAGTCTTTACAGTGTTAACCATTATGTGCCAGTACTGTAGTATTTGTCAGACTCTATAACGAATTCCTTTGATATGTAATTTGTTTCGCACACAAATAACTATTCTAAGTATAAAGCTTGGATGATGTAAAACATGATGAACATGATGAACAGCATATATTGTCTCACCTCGTCGGGGACAATTTGTGCAGAAGCTTTCAAAACAACGCAGCACATATTGTCACCGCCTACACACATATTGTCACCGACGACAATTTGCCCTGCTTTTGCTAAAGCTATCCTACTTTTCTTCCCATCATGCCCACTGGCGATACAATACTATGTGCAGGGCAATGGAAACTTAACTGCAGAAATTGGCGCCAGTTACTATGGTCCGGAGCAGAGATTACGATGATATTGATGATAATGACGATGACGACGACTATGATGATGCTGATGATGTGATTATGATGTTTTTGTTGACTGATTAAGTGCATATTTTATCATGGAAGGGTTGTGAAAAAGGTTTGTTTATTCATTTATTTATTTATTATTTTGTCTTGTTTATTTCATACTGCAGAGTTGGCCTGTTCAGTTATGCAAAACCGGTTTGGGAAGGCGCCCTGCAGTTTAACAAGTAATTCTGGATGAAAATACAAATTAGATAACAGCTAGATAAAATGGTTTTAAAAAAAATGGAGAGTGAATTAATGGTGATGTTATGCTAGGAGTCCACTGGGCCGGCGCCAGTTCGCGCCAGTTCGCGCCAAAGACTATGTGATTGGCGCGTAGTGGCTCGCTGTGGCGCCGAATTAATGTCCGCTCGGCATGTTGTGTGTCGCCAAGTGGAATAAACTAGGTGTCACATGGCGTGCGCCATTACATTCCAGTGGATTCCAATAGGCGGATTGTTTGCGCCATTTATAATATCCAAGTCCTTTGGAAGCGCATAGAGACGTTATATCATAATGTGATATGCGCTATACAAGAACTGTATATTATTATTATTATTATTATTTGGTGCCACTTGGTGGACACTTCGCGCTGATTGCTCGATGCAAGTGGCGCGACGAAAATTTTAAACATTTTGAAATTTCCTTGCCGCCAAATTCAAATTTGGCGCCGTTACGAGCCACCACGAGCCAGTTGGGAGGCAGTTTGAGCCACTGCACGCCACTAGGCACCTTATTGGCGACACTAGGCGCCACAGCAAATTGCATTGGCGCGAACTGGCGCGAACTGGCGCCGGCCCAGTGGACTCCTAGCATTACTTTTTAAAACTTCTACGTTTGAACATTACCAGGAAGTGTGTTAAACAAACTGGCTTATACACATATTAAGCAAAGGAATTTATTTTATGTTCTGTCCTTGGGAGGCAAAATTGGAGTGATAATGGTAAAGAATACCACTGCTAAATCAAAGATTCGAACTGAAATACCCTCCAACTTTCGGCAGGTTTGGCGCCACATACTTTGCTCTAAGTTTATGAGTTCATGGCCTTATTTATTCAAGGCTAATAACCAAAAAAAAACCAGGAAAATGATGTTCCAAGATATTATATCTGATGTACGTAATTCTAATGATGAAGAAAACGCTTTGAACTTTGTAATGGTAAGAGTTGTTCTTTGTGGAGCCATTCTTTAAAAAGCTGCATGGGTTTTTTTTTCGTTAAAACAAAAATAATAATAATGGTCTATTTTCCAGGCTGCATGACCAATTATGATCAATCATGTTATATGGATTTGCTAAAAACCTGTCCGGCCGGACTTTTAGAAGCACTATTGAGAATTATAGATGAGGTGATTCTTCGCCACAATTTGATCTCAAATATTTACAAACCTGTACTTAAAAATTGTGAAAGTGCCGAAATATTTGGTTAAAAATTTCAAACTTACTGACCAACGAAGGATCCGACAATGCATTGCAAGACGTTCGAGAATGGACTCCAGAAACATAGTTGCCGCGCGAACCAAACAAAACTCCGGTCTACATAAACAGTCTTCTGGTTTTTGGAGACATGGCAAATGCGTTCGCGCACTTCTAGATCAACGGTTAACATGCCCCATCCCAGGGTGGGCCAGTAGGCCCAGTATGGCTACAAAGTGCGCCAAAATTATTTTCACTCAGTTTTACTCAAAATATATGCCGAAATGATGGGTCTTATGCCCACCGCACGTTATACGATCCGTCTGCGATCCGATTTTGGAAAGGATTGTTATAGCATTTTGATATGAGCATTCAAACATGTGAAATCTCAGTTATCGAAGTTTCGAATAGTGGTCTGAATAAAAAAAAAATCAAAATTTCGGCGATTGCGAGCCTCCCCGTAGGAATAAAAGCGAACTCAATGCCGAATCGTCGTGACGTAATATCAATCTTGCAATCGGTAAGATTTTGAAGCCGATTTGTCCTTTTCTGTCACCACAAGGCTTACAGTTAACCAAAAAATTCGATTTTAGTATCCCTATCATTATTCTGAAGTTCAAATAGGATCGTTCCACCTGTTTAATCTTTCATATCATTTTAATGCTAAATTTTGTTTGTTCGAAAATCGGGTCGCTGTCGGATCGTATATTCATTGAGTTTGCCAAATATGTGTACTTTTGCCTTAATCATGTTTATGGTTATTTATATCCTTTGTTTGTTTTGTATTGTTCATTTTGATGATAATCCCAAATTGTGGATTATATATCAATAAAATTTGATTTGATGTGATTTGATTTGATTTATAGTGTGCGGTGGGCTTAAGATTTATCGTAAGCCTTGTCGGTGATTCACCGATAGGTGACGCTGATAGATTATTACTGAGTTGAACAGGGGGATTTGTTTCTTCATAGGCCAGGAAAAAAAATTGTTCGCCTTTGTAAGGATTAAAAAGAGAATGCTTTGATATTAAGGTTTATTGTTTTCCATTGAAATGTTCTTTCGATATTCCCCTTTTTATTGTTAAAATCAGCATTTGACATCAAACTGCACCCAAGAAAACTAAATGGTATTATATCCCTCATCGTAAGATTGTCGCATTAGGAGAGTACACAACAAGAAAACGAATAGCTTTAACCAGAACAGACGTTTCCTCCGCATAGTTCATTTTTCGTTGATGACGTCAAGCATAGTTCACGTTTATATACTTTTTGTCTCCGCCCCCCCCCCCCCCCCCTTCCCTCGACTTGCGACGCGACGCGAAGGGAAATTGCAGCGGTTGAGCTCAGTGCTAAGCCAGCCTGCATCGCACCTCACAGGGCGGCACGGGCAACCTATTCGGCTAGCTAGCGCATAGCGCTAGCGCTCACCGCTGCGCCGCGGCAATCATGCTGAATGCGATGCAACTCGCAGAATCATCGAGCTGCGGATACGTCTTCAGAGGTGTTTTTTCACTTTTCGCCAATTATTTCCTTGAATGTGATGTGAATTTGAGTACATTTAATTACATGTGTGTCCGAGGAATGACTAGGGATATAAAACAAATATACAATGACTCATTCCCGGATCAAGCTCATTTAACTATTCGCACTCGGGGAAAAAAAAACCCGGTGCTATGCTCCATCGGGCCGATGGCATAGCACCGTTTGATGTTCCCTCTGTATTTTATTTCAGCATGTCAACCATATAGCGCGCATACTCTACTATGTCTTGTCGAACAGAATATAGACCATACATGTATTAACATGTCATTAACAATATCAGTTCACTACTTTAGAAAAATCAATACTAGGTTCATAGTTTGATATCTTATGCCAGAAAATTTAGATAATCAGAATAATTGTATCAATTGGACCTATACTGCTAAAGTGGATAAAAACATTACGTTATCAAGGTTGGAAAGGTATTGCTTTTTTTTTTTCTCTCTCTCTAAATACAGAGCATTTTCAGGCAGTAAAGTATAGTCAGACGGGACTCTGTTGTGTGTGTTTTATTTTCAGGGAAGTGTTAGACTCACTGCCCATTTTTTTTTTTTTCAGCAGTCCCTTTTTCATATTTTTAGAATGAACAGCGGCCATACCACTTCCTCCGGCCCAAGCACCTAAAGGAGAGAAACTTACCCTGTATTTTAGGGGCCATCTGAAAAAAAACCTTCGCAACCTAACATTTTGTTAGTTTTTATCTATTTTGGGATAGGCTTTTGGTCTACTAAGGCAGACTGTGTGTCAAGCAGCATGAGTAAATAATCATTTCCGGGTCAAAATATTTCATGACGAAATACTGGAGTATGTGTCGTTTTCATATGTTTTTGTTAAAATGAACTTCATAACATGTAATGACGTCAGTTATGAAATTCATAGAAAATCTGAAAAATTAAAATTTTTGGGTGAGAAAATCCCTTGCAGAAGACTAGGTAATCTAAATTTAGTAATAACAAATACTAACAGACAGCAACACCAACTGATAGGTTCGGAGGCCATAATAATTACAGGCCTTCGTGATATGTAGTCGATTAGTTGAAAAAGAAAATAATGCTGCACTCACCTTAAACGAAACCATCAATTCTGGACAAAAAATGCCAACAATTTGAAGGTTGAAATGTTATCTAAACAGGAAAATCTATGAAACTGATTGGCTTGTCGACTTGTTGTTTGTTTCCTTTGTCTGTTAATGTGTGTTTTGACCCATTACAGTAAACGAAAATAATTATACTCTTTTCAAGATAAATGTTTTTTTTTAAATGTCAGTTTGGTTTGGTTACAAAATCTTATTTGTAACAAAGCACTTTAGGCTTCAAATTAGGAAATTTATCTGTGATTTGCGTCTGAATAGCTGCTTATCTTGTCATAAAACATCGAATCTAACATTGTCATGTAGCAAGAACGACAGAACAAAGGATCCTGCCTTGGTGGAAATTACCTGCGGAGTTAAACGTCACGGTGAAGATGTACCGCACAGAAATGGTACCAAAATAGGTAGGGGCATGAATCTATTCAGATAATGTGAATTATTTCAGATTTATTGCTCCTTCATAAAACAATAGGCAATTAAAAATGGTGTACTTATTGACTCACCTAGTAGAAGAAATGCCTTCATAATTTTTTACTTACTATATATACGCAGATTTTTTTTTATTTTTATTTTTTTGCTTCTTATCATCGACTACTTTTACCTTTCTGTTCATAGCAGTCGGATAGCCAGAAGAGAGAAAGGAAAGAAAGAGAGAGAGAGAGAGAGAGAGAGAGAGAGCGGGGGGGGGGGTGCAATTATCAGCAAAGGTCAAGGCAATACAATCAGCAAAAATTTCGCTCCTAAACCCGTGTTCATCAGACACAAAAATATCGTCGTATAGCTATACCAAAACGATATCGGCGGGGCGATAAAACCTCGTATCTCAAAAAAATTAAATGTTCAGGAAAGTGAAAAAAACATGGCTGCCAAAGCATTATAAGCAATGGGGTTGCCTTTCCTTTGACATGCCGTGGTGGCTTCGTTTTTGTTGTAAGAGAGCTGGGATTTGGACAGGACATCACTTGACTGATAATCAGTGATAATCTGGAGTCTAATACAAAAAAGTAATTGTCACTAAAATTTGAGATACAAGGTCTTTTATCACCCCACCAACGAATTATGATGGATTTGTGTGTTTGATAACACTGACGAATCATGCTGACGAAGCGACTTCTAAAGAAATGTTCTAAAGCGAAACTATAGGGTCTGAGCATCGTTTCGAACTAGAACTCGATATAGAATCACGGCCCGCGTGTGTCTAAATATATGGTTCGGTGTAAAAATGTCAGAGGTAAAAATGTCAGAGGAAAAAATGTCAGAAGTAAAAATGTCAGAGGTAAAAATGTCAGAGGAAAAAATGTCAGAGGTAAAAATGTCAGAGGTAAAAATGTCAGAGGTAAAAATGTCAGAGGTAAAAATGTCAGAGGTAAAAATGTCAGAGGAAAAAATGTCAGAGGAAAAAATGTCAGAGGTAATAATGTCAGAGGTAAAAATGTCAGAGGTAAAAATGTCTGAGGAAAAAAATGTCAATGTCAGACGTAAAATGTCAAAGATAAAAATGTCAGCTCTGAAAATGCCAAAGTGAGCGTGTTATACAGGTAAGAATACTGAATTTGAAATTAGGAAGAGCACGAGATATTTAAAAAAAATAATTCATACTGTATAAATAGAGTGATCACAATAATTTATGTTCAGTCATTCGACTGGCCTTCCTGTCTTACTCATTTGATGTGAAAGTGATAATGCTGCCCCATTCAACCACCTAATGAGACCAATCTTGTTTTGGCCGGGAGAACATCCTGGTATGTGCGCATGGGGTCCGCCCACTTGACCGAAGGCCCGCGAGACCGACTTTTTTTTTTAAAAATCTTATTTTCATTCATCAGGTGCCGCGGTCGAGTGGTTTAAGGCGCCTTGTTGCAGCGGCGTAACAGGTGCCTGTTATCAGAAGGGGGGGGCAGAGCCAAATATTTCCCGGTAACTCCGTCTAGAATTAGTGGCGTAGCTAGGATTTCAGTTTAGGGGGCGGTAGTGAGCACCGGAAGCGCGCTCCCAAGGGGGGTGCAGGGAGGGGGGAGTGTCCCCCGCGAGAAGCGCGGAAGCTCCGACGTTCCTTTGAATCGTTCCTTGTCTGCTCCCGCTCATCTTAAGACGTCCTCTGCCTGTTATCGGGGGGGGGGGGGGGTGGGGGCAGAGCCAAAAATGTCCCGGTAACTTAGTCCAGAATCAGTGGCTTTGCTAGGATTTCATTTTAGGGGCGGTAGTGAGCACGCGAAACACTTGCGAAACACTTAATACTGAGCGCGCGAAAGGCGCTCCCTATAAGGGGAGTTTTCCCCCCACCCCGCGAAGCACGGAAGGTCCGATGTTTTCTTCGAATTGTTCCTTGTCTGCTCTTGCTCTTCTTACGTTTTCCCCTTCTTTTTCTTTCTTTCTTTCTTTTTTTTTTGTTGGCGTTTTTTGGGGGGGCGCGACTGCCCCCGCCCCCTTTGCTACGAGGGTGTAATCAGTTAATAAATATAGATGTTCATTTATTTATTCATCATTCATTCATTCATTCATTCATTCAGCTATTCATTAATATTGATTCCTTTTTTAATACCAATTTTCTGAGATAAAATTTCAGCTTCTGCTGGAGTATTAACTTATTAGACTTGGAATAGTTTGCAAAAATGCTTTTCATGATACTACGAAATCGGACACCCCATCCCGTCTCTCACTTCATCGTCTAACGAAATCATGCCAAAGTCTCTGAAGAAATCTACACAACCGTGGTGAAACCAAAAAATGTTACAACAATTAGAACATAACTCTTAATGAACTGATGAACCAAAATACAGTGGTGCCGCATCCTAAGTGGGCTGTTGCAAATTACGAGCTTTTCTTTTTTAAAAGAAATATTCTAACCCTATTTTGCATATAAACGCACACACTCATCCCACGCACTGAGAGACACAGAGCACGCTCAAATAAATTGGATATTCTTCCAAGTTCTTTTCCTCTATACTTTTCTCACAGCTCATTTTACTTTCAATTTCTCCTATCGTTCCTCTTGACATTCCCCCCTCTCTGTCTCTTACTCTCTCTCCCTCTCTGTTCGCTTCCAATTATGTTAACATCTTGATTCCTAAATAAATGCCCCCCTCTCTGCACCCCCCCCCCCCCTCCCCAGAGAGCCCGTTTCGCGCACTCAGTAAGTGTTTCGCACGATTCGCATGCCCACCACCGCCCCCTAAAATGAAATCCTAGCAACGCCACTGATTCTAAGCTTAGTTACCGGGAATTATTTGCCCCCCCCCCCCCCCCGATAACAGGCAGAAGACGTATCAAGATGAGCGGGAGCAGACAAGGAACGATTCAAAGGAACGTCGGAGCTTCCGCGCTTCTCGCGGGGGACATTTCCCCCTCCCTGCACCCCCCTTGGGAGCGCGCTTCCCGTGCTCACTACCGCCCCCCCTAAACTGAAATCCCAGCTACGCCACTAATTCTAGACGGAGTTACCGGGAAATATTTGGCTCTGTCCCCCCCCCCCCCCCCCTCCCCCTCTGATAACAGGCACCTGTTACGCCGCTGCAACAAGGCGCCTTAAACCACTCGACCGGGGCACCTGATGAAGGAAAATAAGATTTAAAAAAAAAAAAAAAAGTCGGTCTCGCGGGCCTTCGGCCTCGCGGGCCTTCGGCCTCGCGGGCCCTCGGCCTCGCGGGCCCTCGGTCTCGCGGTCTGTCACCGTGCGCATTGCCCAAAAGTGTTTTGATCTTCCGAGCACTTGTTTAGCTGACTCCAAATATAGTAGCAAACGAAAGCCCAGTTCCCTCTCTGTGTTTAAGATTTTGCCGCTTGACACAATTGCAATTGCAATTGCACGCGCGTTTTGGGTAAGAAATGTAGCATGGGATGATGTCCATTATTTTCTTTGTGAGATTAATTAAGTTAAAGGATTATATCTAACTGATTTAAGATCTTAAGTGGAATGGCAGAATGGTAGATGAACTTAAGAAGGGATATCCAGGTTTGATGTTTTGCATATGCTGGCACAATTATCTAACTGAATAATTCTCTTTAAAGGTTGTAAATTCCACAGCGTATCGGATGAAATAATACAAAAGGTCGAGAAATAGATCGAATTAACGATTCAATTTCGCTTACTTCCTATTCTTCCTTACGTATAAGGACAATGATTTTGAAGCATTCGTTCACGTATACCACGCTTAATTGAATAATTCTCTTTAAAAGTTGTAAATTCTGCAGCGTATCGGATGAGATAATACAAAAGGTCGAGAAATAGATCGAATTAACGATTCAATTTCGCTTACTTCCTATTCTTCCTTACGTATAAGGACAATAATACTGAAGCATTCGTTCACGTATGCCTTGCTTTATTGGAGGGGGGGGGGGGGGGGGGGCTTATGAAGAGGAGTTTACATATTAAAATCGCGCAGTCGTGTGGAATGTGTGTGGTCAGCTACTCGTGTTACCAACCCAGTTTTTTCCCACCATCGTTTTTACAATGCCCGTCCCTGCGGTGAAAACGAGGGCAATGCGCGCATACCAGAACGTTCACCCCGCCAACACCATAACCGTTATTTCCAAATGGCCAAGACAAGGGCATTCACGTATAGACACAGTATGTTTACAGAAAATATTTGAATATATCCCACTCCCCATAATTTCTATAATTCAGTATTCGTACCTGAAACATGTCACTTAAACATTTCCATATCTGGCATACCTCTGACATTAATTTTTTACCTCTGACATTTTTACCTCTGATATTTTTACTTCTGACATTTTTACCTCTGACATTTTTACCTCTGACATTTTTTCCTCTGACATTTTTACCTCTGACATTTTTACCTGGCACCAAATAGATGGCTGCCATAAAATGGTATTATTGGGCGGGACTTAACGTGGGAGTGGTCGAAGGAGACTTGACATTGCCATGGCAACAAGCGCAGTAGAAAAATTAGCACATGTACGATGTTTCTTCTGAGAGGTCGGGATGTGTGTCTGGTCTGAACGGTCAGTAGGGTACGATGAAAATTTTATCTGACGTTTCTTTATTGAGTTTAGGTATAAACGTTTTGTGTCTGAACAAGGGGGGGGGGGATATCCAGTTTAGGAACAATCTTTACGGGCCCGGCTTTTAGGTTCAAGTTCTGCAAACAATTTCTAAAGGAGCTTTCACACATGATGCGACAAAGTGTTAACACACTGTCTCGACACACTTTTTTTGTCTTCGCGCAATATGCTAATGAACGTGCATTAGCGCGCCAAGTTTTTAATAAGAGAGCATATTGTCAACACTTGCGCAAACATTATCATGGCAACAATTTTGCGCTAACTTTTTAGAAATTTGATTGGTGCGCATTTGTTTGTATCTAGGCAGCAAACAAAAATGTGTCCTGCCTGGGCGACATTTTTTTCGCTTTATACCCCATAGCCTCGTACACAAAAAGTGTGTCGAGACAGTGTTGAAATACAAGAGAAATTAAATATACATAAAAGTTAACAAAATTATGAAGAAAATAGTTTTTAGTCTACATTTAAAGGAATCCAAGGAAGGGGCATATCACGGACTTCAAGGGGAAGGGTGTTCCAGAGCTTAGGTGCGATTGAGGAGAATGAGTAACGAGTGCAGGTGATGATGGGTCCTGGTGCAATGTCAAGATGTGCATGCAATGTGGATCTAGGCTTCAAGAGCAAGTGGACTGCAGAAAGAAAAATTACACATTTCGAGATTTCCGTGTTTTTGTATTTGTGGACATCATATATTAAACAAATCTTTCGATCCGGAACAGGCTTGATAAAATTGGTTTAAAAGGGTAATTCCCCTTTCAGAATTTGAGAGCTCTGCTTGACAGATTCGGGTAGAAAAACAACTTTGAATAGGAGATTTTAACAATGACTTTTTGGAACCTTGAAATGATTCATGAATGCTTCACATAACCTCTGCCCTCGCCACTGTTTGCTTTTGAATTCATGCACAATACATGATGTTTGGGTTTATCCACCCACATTGGCTGAATGTATTGATCTCACTTTGAACAACATGGCAATGAGACAAAGTTACGGATGAAATATCCCCAACGATGTTTCGTTTTTACCCTTGATACCTACACCAGTAACAATTTAAAGGCATATGAATTACACTTTTACATGTTATGAAATTCAGTACCGATCCATTTACAGGAATCTTTCCAATGTGAGTTCCTTTTTAACGGCTAGTAGACCTAGACCAAACGCAATTAGTTATTATGGAGAATGACGTTGCTAGGCAATTGACTTGTTTCCAAGGATAATCACAGTATTTCATATGTGCTGCGCCTTTAAGACTAACTGCAAATTTAGAACCTCAAATGGCTATATAGCGATGTTGAGGAAAGACTGAAAATGAAGAAACTTTGGATTTTCCTGTAATTTACAGGATTTCATATATACTTCAGCCCAAAGATAATTGTTGCTGAGCATATTCCTTGTAATTCATTAAAGTGCAAGTCTCGTAAATCTGGTGGTTATTTGATATGTAAAATTCTGTTGGTTACCACATAAAAGGCAGAAAGATTAGATCTTGAAAGGTTAAAATCCCTCATTATGATTGCAAATGGTGGTTGCTAGAGAAAAACGCCGTTACTAGTGATGTCCTAAATATTGCACATTTTATACACTTTTAATATCAAGGGCTTAATGCCTTCTCCTATTCTATCGTCCCACTGGTTATAAACCATTTTGCACTCGCGAAGTAGTTAGTGAGAAATAGAAGGGAATGCAGTCACATTTTGCAATAGAAATGCATTTCGCTGTATTGTGAAAGCTTTGGTCAAAGTTTGGCAGATGTTTCATAACGTATTTTGCTAGCAGGACTTTATTTTTCCCTTTAACCTTTTAACAATCAATACCGGCACTATTTCCTCCACATATTTTTTCTTTTCATTTGATACAGTTAAAAACATGAAATGTATGTTTCTAATGGAAAATTTATATGTTTTACGAGGGGAGAAATGTTTGCTAAGAAAAATCATGTGGCGAGGCAAAAGTCTTGGATTGACATTTTGATCAATAGTATGTTACATTATCAGAGGATATTTTTTCTCTCCTTTTTATGGTTAGTTTATCCTGGGAAGACAAATATCAATGTCTTTATCAACTCTACAATAAATGAGCAAGTAACCCATATTCATAACCATTATGTGATCAGTCGGGAAAATGGGCGTGGTCATTTTATAGGCAGTTGCCATGGTGATGTTACAAGATGCGATAATTTTATTCCCATTCACGCAGAACATAGAAATCTTCTTAATTATGAGTTATATGTATAGCTTTAATCCAGGCGAGGGGATTAAAGAAATAACTCACCTTTTGTCCTTTCGTCGCTCACCATTTAATACTTTTTGACTGTATCCATATTGAGAGACTATTGGTTCGGTTTCTGACCGCTTTTTTTTTCTGTTATAATGTCTTTACATCACTGCCATACTTCTACTTCTTTCACTATTTGTAAATACTATTCTGTACCTTCACTCTTTCCATACTCTGTCCTTCGTAGCGTGAACAGCATTTAAGTTAGAATCATGGTATCGCATTTGTTCTCACATAATCATTTTTCAACACTCGGCATGCTCAACGTGAGTCAAGCATTATTCCAATATCATATTCTGAATCTGTCAACATGAGACAAGAATCTTTTTTTTATGCTAACTGTATTTCCGATGTTGGTGTTTTTGTTTTTGATTTTCGCCTTGTATTCTCCTGCTATACAGGCAGTATATTAGGCTTGCTGATTTTACATACTTGTATATTTGGAAGTTATTTTTCAATGAAGTATGCGAATATGGAAAAAAAAATAAATGAAGATGAAAAATAAAATTTCTTGTCAGTGCACATGAAATACCATTGGTATGTAACGAAATAAGTCGCATAATTTCTTTTTTAATGCTCGAAAGAGACTTAAAATATACAGTCACTTACGGCTTACTTCGAACCATCGGGTGATCGCGTCGGGCCGTGTAATCGCGTAACCCGACCTTTCGTGAAAACAGCCCCCTGTATTTACGAAAGGTCGGGTAAATCGTGTGGCAAAAATGCGATTTTTAGCAATTGTGGTCATTGACATAAGACTAATCTTTTACGTGAATATTCGTGAGAAAACTACCTTCAAATGACGAAGTATCGGGTAAAAAAAATAAATTTTGATATTAATCTATTTATGATACGCAAGCAGTGGCGTAACAACCGGGGGGGGGGGGGGGGCAGGGGGCAGAGTGTCCCCCCCTGAAGGATTTCAGCTGGAAAATCCACCAAACCACAGGGAAAAAATTAAAGAAAGGGAAAGGAAGGGAGAAAGGGAAAGGAAGAAGAAGAAAGGGAAAGAAAGAAGAAGAAAGGAAAAGAAAGAAGGAGAAAGGGAAGAAAGAAGGAGAAAGGGAAAGGAAGGAGAAAGGGAAAGAAAAAAGGAGAAAGGGGAGAAAGAAGAAGAAAGAGAAGGGAAAAAAAAAGAAGAAAGCAAAGTGAAACAAAAGAAATGAGGGAAAATTTAGTAACAAAACCCTGGAGTTTTTGGGAGCTCCCCCGCAGTCGCTTTCCCTGTAGACCCCCATCAGGGGCCTAAGCTAGAACCCTGGGACCCACCTGCTGAGGGCTTCACAACAAAGAACTCGCGGTGCGGGCTCACCTCCGCATATTCTATTTCTAGACTTAGTTACCGGGAAATTTTCCGCTCTGCCCCCCCCCCCAAAACAGGCAGAGAATTACACAACTCAGACTTAATTACCGGGAAATTTTTGGCTATGCATATGTCCCCCCCCCCCCCCACCCCATAACAGGCAGAGAGCGTAAGAAGAGCGGGAACTGACCGCGCAAAAACGCCGGAGCTTCCGCGCTTTGCGCGGGAGGGGGAAACTCCCCCCTCCCTGCACCCTCCCCCCTAGGGAGCACTACCGTCCTACTAAAATGAGATCCTAGTTACGCCGCAGAAGATAGACTTTATTACCGACTAGTAATTCAAAGAAACGTTGGAGCTTCCGTGCTTCGCGCGGGAGGGGGGAAACGCTCCCTCCCTGCACCCTCCCCTCTAGGGAGCACTACATTGGCATAAATTCTAGGGGGTGGGGGATCTATCACCCCCACTTGGGGGAGAGGGGGAATGGTTGTACAAATCCCCCCCCCCCCATGCAGACACACTTTTTAAGGAAGAAAATATATTTCAATTAATCAGTTCCAATTCTCTGCCGCCCCCCCCCCCCCCCTCTCTCTCGGACACCCTCGACTTTTCATCAAATAATCTCGCCTGAATTGATTTTTCATCTCTTTCTTCCTGTATCTATCTCTGTCTCTCTTTCCAACCCTTTCCACCTCTCTTGAACACACCCTCTTGGTTGCTTCATTTTTCACCTACCCCCATATTCATTTCCTAAGAGGGGGCTTCAGTATTTTCTTAGTTGTGCATGTATAAATGTATTACAATTATCACATTCTTTTAAAAATTGCTGGGGATTACACAATCAATATCAAAGTACACTTGTAGTAAAAAAAAAATGGATTTGCTATGTAATGATTATTTTTCTGCATGGTGATTACAGTCTTGTACATGTTAAAATAGGTTCATTCCGATAAAAAGGAAACTACATCAGCCTTCATTCATCACTTAAAAGTAAAATATATTTCATATTACTCATAACAATTTTTTAAAATCATATACTCTGTTCACAACTTACAACAAAATAGAATTGACTATAGAGTTTTACATCACTACCATTCAAATGTTAGTAATTCAAATTGCCAACATGTATCAAGGCCCAATAGAATCCTTTTCTACTTTAAATAATACTTGTAAATAAATCATTAACAGAGCTCATAGTCAGATGTTGTGCACAACTCAGGAAGAATGAGCTATTCCACATCCCTTTAGAAGAAATTAATAAAATTAATTAAAACGCAACTGAAAACAGTAATTTTGAAACTTACATACTCATCATTCAATTCAAATTACTAGTACACTGTACTGAATTTATGAATTTTCAAATCCTCAAATGAAATAATAATCTGCTGTAAGAGTTTCAAATAATTCGCACACACCTATGGGGAGGGGTTTAGTTAAAAAAAATAATGCAATTACATGTATTTGTTTTGTAACTTTGTTTAATGACATTGCAAAAAAAATTGAATGTCGATAATAATCCAGAATTGTTGACTGCATATCAATAAATTTGAATTGAATTGAATTGTGGGTTGGGCTACTGCTCCTGTCCCCTCCCCCCCCCCCCCCCCCTCCTGCTGCATACAGGGCCATGACTCCTCACTCATTGAGAGACAGATCTCCAAAGCAGGGGTCCAATGCAATGAAGAGTAGAAGCTGAATTCTTTCTGTTAAAGAAAACAAGATGAGATTGAAAGTTAACTTGAATTAGGATAAATGCAAAGTACATGTACAAATTATGGACAGTAGGAGCACTGAATATTTACCTTTGCAGACCAAGGTTTATAAATCATTTTAGTTTATTTCACAGAACTCAAAATACAATTGAAATTTATACAACAGAAATTTAGAACAATACACACATTGAACAATAAATATCTCAACTTGAAATTTAATAATAAAAAACAAACTTGCAAATGAAATGAGAGGAAATCAGAAAACAAAATATAGTTTCTGCTTGAATAGCAAAAATGAACAAGTAAAGCTGAACAATTATTTAGCTTTAACTAAGCAATACATTTCTTAATAAAGTGTAAGCAAGAAATGTTGGTGAGATATTTTGATCCAGGTGTCCATGAAACTCAAGAAAAATATTCATCATGCCAGACTGATGAAATTTTCAAAGGAGACAATAATAATAATAAAAAAATGTTACAAATAAATTCAAGAATGGGTGTATTTGCAACCAAGGCCTGGCTGAATATTGACATACCTGTACATGTAGCAACCTTATTAAATTCATGCAGAATTCACTTACCTTCCACAACTGGAGTGGTAGACTAACTCATTTCTTGCAGAAACTTTCTTCAGTCTCAGTCAACAAGCAATCATCACCTACATCTCCAACATGATGTGGATGCAGACATAAATGCAGCAGTAAGTTTCAACCTAGGCATGTTCAATCTGATGAACAAAGTCAAAACAAATAAATGAATGGGATGCTCCGATCTACCTCTCAAAAAGAAAATAATTTTTCATCGGACACTGTTGGAGTCTATAGATATACCAACATCCGTGAAGAAGTAGGAGCAAGATCAAATCAGTGGTGTAACAACCAGGGGCAGGGGAGGGAGGGAGGGACAGAGTGCCCCCTGAAGATTTCAGCAGAAAAATCCACCAAACCACCACGAAAAAAATGAAAGGGAAAGGAAGAAAAAGGAAGGGAGAAAGGGAAAGAGAGAAGAACAGGGAGAAAGAAGAGATATGGAAAAAAAAAAGAGGAAAGGGGGGGGGGGCAGAGCCAAAAATTTCCTGGTAAGTAAATTTAGAATCGGTGGCATAGCTAGGATTTCACTTAAGGGGGTGGTAGTCTCTCCCTCCCTGCACCCTCCCCCCCTATGGAGTGCGCTTCGCACGCTCAGTGTTTCGAATGCTTTGTGTACTGTACTCACTACCGCCCCCCTCAAATGAAATCATAACTATGCCACTGATTCTTGACTGAGTAACGTGAGTTACTAGGAATTTTGGGCTCCCCCCCCCCCTCCGATAACAGGAACCTTTCATAAACCGTCATAAGTCTAAGTTCATGGACATCCCATAGAAACGCGTGTTAATTCTACAACACGCGTTTCAATGGGATGTCCAAGAAGTTTCGTGAAACGCAGCCCTGTTACACCGCTGGATTAAATCATACCTAGTCTCATTATGCTTCCTTATGCTGTCTTTGAAATCTGAACTTAAACTGTACACACAGTCATAGACCCCCGCCTCGCCCTCCCCCTTGCTTTACACAGCTATACATCATACAACAATTTAGGATAACCGATTCGTCAACTCGCCAACACACTATGCATGTAGGTGGGATAAAATAAACGTTGAATCTCACTGTCAACCGTTTTTGCATTGCATTTACAATCATAGGCAGTCCGCCCGAAAGTCTGGGCAAGATGTTGCGTCGTGACAGGGTGCTTAGCGCAATGCAGCGGTAACATGAGCTGCCGACGATGAAAAGAGTTTACAAAGTTCGTGAGTTATAGCACATAATTTCATGACATACAGCTCAGGACAGTTCTTTGAAAATATAAAGAAATTAACGCAGATTTGGCACAATGTAGAACTCATTATGAATAAATTCTATTTTTTGACAAATTAGCGAAATTAAACTGTACTCACCTCTGGACTTTCCGAGGCAAAGGCTGACTTTGTGCGAATCAAATACTAGGTTTTATTCAAGCCGTTTTTCGTCAAATTATTTGTTGTAGAAATGTGCGTTAAGGACGCGACCCTTCGTATATTTGCTAGCTAATTTCTACGAAGTATCGGGTTAATGGACCTGACTTTTCGTAAATTTAACTGGTATATTTCTCAAATGGTGAACCCGACCTTTCGTAAATACAGGGGGCTGTTTTCACGAAAGGTCGGGTTACGCGATCACACGGCCCGACGCGAAGACCCGATGGTTCGAAGTAAGCCGTCACTTACAAACATTCTTAATTGTCGAACCCGTAAGATGACAAAGGAAAAAAAATGGTGATGGATGTTTGTTTTTCTCCTCTCCCTAACAGCTATACCGTAATTCATGTTTGTTTTATTGTTGCTTGAATTTTTTCAGTCATTGAGTTGAACTACAAGAATGAAAACGTAAAGTATCGTATTCTATTTCTCCGTTAACTAGAGTATTCTCTCATGGTCATCACCTAGACTTAATACAAGAACCATTAGGCTCTGGTAGACAGTGAGTTAACTGGTAATAAAGTATCAAGGATAAATAACTTTAAAAGTAATTAAATTTTGAGTGTGCAAACATGACGCCAGCTCATTGCAAATCTGGAAAAAGTACATCAACAGCAAATATGCAAACGTGGCGGCAGCAAATGTGAAGTTTTCCATTTTTAAATCGCAAATATGTAAACAAGGGACCTAAAAATAACTTAAACCAATAAAAGACTTAGAGTCGACTAATTATTATATTAAAGGTGTACAAGGGATGATTGATTTACATTTTACTTGTTGGTATGTAAGACACGCACACGCGCGCACACCCAAACCACCCACATCAACACACACGCACCATACACACAAAAGCACATTGTGAACGAAGACATTTACTCATGCCGCTTGTTCCTGAATAAAACAGAAATTGATTATCATTCGAGGACTATTGCCAAAATTGGGGCTTTATTGCATGAGATTACATTGTGCCATATCGATTATTACAATCGATGAATTGGTTTTTCATGCACATTATTCAGGAGAAACATTGATCACAGTGAAAAACAAATAATTTTTCAACATGTTTTACCTAAATTCATTCCAGCTCAATTTCAACTGTCCAACCTACAAACTCAACGCTTTACCAAACTTGAAAAACACAATCCGACATCTCATTTGCTTTTCGCTTATACCAATATGTAATAATGATATATCAATGTTTTGATTGCTTTCATTTCACATCCGGGAATGTGTCCCTTATAAATTTGCAATCTCTGATATGAAATATTTGACACAAAAATTACATCACAAGGCCTAAATTGTTTCCGTCATTTTTCCCCCCCATTCACCGAATGTAAATGAAAGGGTGATACAGACAAATACTGCGCTCGATCAATTTCCTTCCTTGAACAAATAGGTAGAGGGGTAATATTCTTCCTAAAGTCGTTAGCCTCCCCCTCCTGTTAAAATGACTATAACGAAGATGGTCCTACGTTGGCAAGATTCAACATCACCATTACCTTTAATTCCCTTCATTTGAATTCAAGTTTCGGTTCATATGAGAATTGTATAAGCATGCTGACCATTATCCGTCAAATTAAAACAATTATGATATTTCAATGATATCCAATTCATGATATTCATGTTAAGCTTCCGTTGACTGTCCGCATGTTCACCCCAAACCAAATGTGTTATGCTTCGTATTATTTAAGATATCATAACACCATTGAATTTCCAAAATACGTTAACTTTTATGGTTTTCTTTTTAGAAGAGATCTGTCTCTGAATATTTTTTTAAATATTTTAGTTATACACTCGGTGAAATCAGTAGTAAGAAATTGATACAAAGTACAAGCTTGAGTTCCCTAACAACACATCCAGTCACACTTCTGTCAAATCTAATCAACGCACTCTTTTTCATGAATCAACACACTTTATTTCATAATCCCGTCAGTGTAGTATTTTTTTCTCCTTGTTTTGTCCCAACAGGCAATTTTGTCTACAATAAATGAAAAAAAAAATCACGTTTAAAAAGTTTTGCCCACTGCGCATTTACAAGTATTTCATTTGATTATTGATAACAAAACAAAATCATACGAGATATGATGACGTTTTTTTCCATTCTATGTATGTAATTTGTTTACATTTAGTATATTTTCATTGGTATGTAGGAAAAGAGAATGCTGATTTGAACCTAAGAAGACAGAAATTCTTTTGCTTCGCTCATCATCATTGTTTCCCCTTTGTGAGTTGAGTGTTTGAATGTTTGTCTCTCTGTTTTGTTTGGTTTTCATTTTTATCAAATTGATTCTTTAAAATCTAAATATTTTATCATCACAAGGTGCAGATTTTATCAACTTTTCTAGTAGAGGATTAAAAAGCATTTAAACGTTTATATTCGGCGAATGAAATGACAGAACAATTAAGGTTTTACTTCAGATATTGAGGAATTTAAAAAGGGATTTATTACAAAACCAAACATTTATATTCCGCATTATTAAATTAACACTGTTGGATTTCCAAATCCGTTTCTGGTTTTCTGGTTTCCTCTTTAGAAGAGATCTGTCTCTGAATATCTTTTCACAAGTAACGTGAATTTCAGTTTGTAGAAACTATGGAAAGTAATCCAAATTAAAAGTTCGAGTTCATCTAATAACACCTTCAATGATACTTTTGTCAAATTCAGACCAGCCAACACAATTCATATCATCCATTCGGTCAATAATTTCCTTGCCTCATTCAACCTTACTATACTTTTCGCTAATCTGCAGCTAATCTAGCAATCTTATACCGCAGTCAGAACAGCACGTTTCTTATCCCACTCTTAGAGTGCTGCCCCAGCAACAAGTGTAGAGCATGTCTTCTCCAACTCTTAAAGGACTTTCAAAATCTATACAATTGACACCAATGTATATGTTCGATACTAAGCATAACTTTCATAATACTTACCTAAAAGTAACCTCTCATTCTACCCTTCACAATGGTTCTGGTAGTCAAAAGAACATCACTTCACAGCTATTATGTTTAATCATGTAGTTCCAGGTGAATACGCACGTGACACCTTTTCCACATATTTTAGACAATAGCAGTGAAGGAATGTTCTGTTGACTACCAGAACCATTGTGAAGGGTAGAATGAGGGGTCGTTTATTTTGTCCGCTTTTTTGTCCATCATGTTCATAGTGTCAACTGCCAAATACGTGTCGAAGTAAATTACCTTTGCTAGGAACGATATCGGGTAACACCTTTTTTGTCATCATTGGGTCATGTGATCTAAATGTCCCAGTTATTTATTTATTTATTCATTTTTTGTCGAAAGGATGTCATGTGGCTTTCAGGTGGGTGAACACAGCCGGCTCTGGGAGAGCAAACACAGGGTTAGGCTTTTTGTATTGGTTCGTACACGCAATCAAGGACTGTTGTGTTTCACCCAAGTTTTGTTCTGTACATTCAGTTTCCTTCCAGATTATATTATAATGAATTGCACCTTCCAAAATCAGGATGGGAATATTCATGCCAAAGAACAGAAGCACATCTTCCAGCAAGAGGCTACCCCCCCCCCCCCAACATAACAATAGCCCAACTACACAACCTCACAACAAGTAACTAACCACTTTGTCTTTCGATCATAGCTCAAATATGGTGTGTTGCGTCGGACAACTTTCAACCGGATTGAAAGAAAACTTTATTTCAAACATTTTGACACTTCATATGTTGAAATCGAATAAAGAATGTGGGCACAATGACGATTCATATGCAAATACCCCCAGAAATAAAAGTTGCAGCAATTCCTATTGACACAGCCGTCTCTATTCACAGAATGGATTCTGGCTGTAATCTTCATCCCTTTGTTTTTGGTCAATAGGGTATAAACAAAAACAGTGGTGTATAAAATTAATGACAGTCAGAACATGTACCGATTAAAGGCATTCCAAATGCATGAGGCACTGGATCTCCGGCAAAAAAAAGTGTCATCGCCCAAAAGAATGCCATAGGTTGTCTGAAAACGAGGGATGCCGGACAAATACCCAATGCATCCTTTTAACATTTTTCCTTGCTTGACATCCATTGCTTCATCCATTAGGAATAACTCTGTTCGTTACAGATTTTGACTGTCATTCATAGACCACCTCTGTGTTTTTGTTTATACCCTATTGTCCGAAAAAAGAAAGAGACGAGTTAACAACCAGAAATCAATTCTGTGAATAGAGACTGTCATATCAAGAGGGCTTGCTGCAACTTTTATTTATTTATTTTTTTTTTGCATATGAATTCGATTTCAACAAATGAAGTGTCAAAATGTTTGGAATTAGATTTTCTTTCAAACTGTGTGAATAGTTGTCCGATACAATACACCATATTTGAACTATGATCAAAAGACAAAGTGATTAGTTACTTTTTGTAAGGCACGTATATCAAAATAATCAGGGAGGTCGTTTTATTTGCATTTTGAAAATCTTATTTGATATATCTCATTGAAAAAGCTTCCCCCCTCTCTCTAATAAGTAACTTTTGAGTTAATATTTGGGTAAGGGGAGTTGATCCCTCGCGAAATAATGCTACGATGCCCATGCTGGGAGCTGGTTTAAGACGATTGCAATCACTCGTTGTGTGCTTTTCAGACAAATTCCTGCATTGATGATGAAGTTGTTGTTGTTGTTCTATTTTAAGTTGCATGACGCATGATAGTCGAGTCTTTACAGTATTAAGCATTAAATGTGCCAGTACTGTAATGTTTGTCGGACTTTATAAACAGATTCCTTTGATCTGTAATTTGTTTGACATACAAATAGCTATTCTATGCATCAAGTTTGGATGGTGTAAAAATGAACTCGAACACTGATGAATATTATGTAAGACAGAATACTCGTGTGCTGCAGTACAATATTGTCGCAATTCGTCGGGGACAATTTGTGCAGAATCTTTCAAAAACGGCTTACTTCGAACCATCGGGTCTTCGCGTCGGGCCGTGTGATCGCGTAACCCGACCTTTCGTGAAAACAGCCCCCTGTATTTACGAAAGGTCGGGTTCACCATTTGAGAAATATACCAGTTAAATTTACGAAAAGTCAGGTCCATTAACCCGATACTTCGTAGAAATTAGCTAGCAAATATACGAAGGGTCGCGTCCTTAACGCACATTTCTACAACAAATAATTTGACGAAAAACGGCTTGAATAAAACCTAGTATTTGATTCGCACAAAGTCAGCCTTTGCCTCGGAAAGTCCAGAGGTGAGTACAGTTTAAATTTCGCTAATTTGTCAAAAAAATAGAATCTATTCATAATGAGTTCTACATTGTGCCAAATCTGCGTTAATTTCTTTATATTTTCAAAGAACTGTCCTGAGCTGTATGTCATGAAATTATGTGCTATAACTCACGAACTTTGTAAACTCTTTTCATCGTCGGCAGCTCATGTTACCGCTGCATTGCGCTAAGCACCCTGTCACGACGCAACATCTTGCCCAGGCCTGTTTCTGGAAATCAACGCCAAGTTAGTCATATCTTTGTCAGCCAACTACGGAGATGACTCTAATCTTGCTAAACCGTTTCACGAAGAGCATGCTAGCTAAATATCTCGTGAATCGATGAGGAAATGTGACAACACATAGCCTTGATCACAATCACACATATATTTTGTAAACAAGAAATTATCAGAACTGCAATTATTTGAGTGATCTGGTGAGGGCAAAGCTTAGAAATAGTAGCAGGGGGTTATAGATACAAGATATTTTCAAAGAAGGCAGATTACACCAAAGAAAAACTTATAAGATTCTGTTTTTAGTAATTAAGTTCATTGTCGTTTTGAGCGTAAGATGGGTACCCCCGGGACACTAGATTTGCAAAATAAACCCTTACGTTCATGATCGGAAAAAGGAGGCAAATTAAATGTTTATCCAGCATCACGTCTTGACCAAATTGTTGATATGCATAATTTTGGCAAATTACAAGTTAAAATATGTGTCTTAAAAAGTATTTTGTTTAAAAATCTACGATATAAATTATCTTTGAATAATAAGGGGTCTGAAATCTACAGACTATCCCTTTGACTATGCCTTGCCTGACGTGGCATGATTGCGTTCTTTTGTGAGATGTTACAATCACGGGAGAAACCCCCTAGGAAACATTTTTTTGCCGATCTTTTCATATGAAACATGAAATATAATATTAATACATGAGCAAGGATGAATTACTGATTGCAGGAACTCTGAGAAAAGATAGTTTTGAATTATTTTTTTACATCTAAGTAGCTTCCATTTTGGCCAGCCATAATCTACCAAATTAGTGGCATGTGATGGCGCTGCATATCAACGAAAAAAGATATGACAGGGTCAGAGGCGTCATAAGTTCTTAGTCGGGATGTTGGCGTTGATCTTGGCAAACACGGCTTCGTGAAACACGAAGCAGACAACTAGCCAACTAGCGGCGATCTTAGCTGAGAAGTTGACTTATGACGGTTTCGTGAAACGGGCCCCAGACTTTCGGGCGGACTGCCTATGATTGTAAATGCAATGCAAAAACGGTTGACAGTGAGATTCAACGTTTATTTTATCCCACCTACATGCATAGTGTGTTGGCGAGTTGACGAATCGGTTATCCTAAATTGTTGCATGATGTATAGCTGTGTAAAGCAAGGGGGAGGGCGAGGCGGGGGTCTATGACTGTGTGTACAGTTTAAGTTCAGATTTCAAAGACAGCATAAGGAAGCATATAATGAGACTAGGTATGATTTAATCCAGCGGTGTAACAGGGCTGCGTTTCACGAAACTTCTTGGACATCCCATTGAAACGCGTGTTGTAGAATTAACACGCGTTTCTATGGGATGTCCATGAACTTAGACTTATGACGGTTTATGAAAGGTTCCTCTTATCGGAGGGGGGGGGGAGCCCAAAATTCCTAGTAACTCACGTTACTCAGTCAAGAATCAGTGGCATAGTTATGATTTCATTTGAGGGGGGCGGTAGTGAGTACACAAAGCATTCGAAACACTGAGCGTGCGAAGCGCACTCCATAGGGGGGAGGGTGCAGGGAGGGAGAGACTACCACCCCCTTAAGTGAAATCCTAGCTATGCCACCGATTCTAAATTTACTTACCAGGAAATTTTTGGCTCTGCCCCCCCCCCCCTTTCCTCTTTTTTTTTTCCATATCTCTTCTTTCTCCCTTTTCTTCTCTCTTTCCCTTTCTCCCTTCCTTTTTCTTCCTTTCCCTTTCTTTTTTTTTGTGGTGGTTTGGTGGATTTTTCCGCTGAAATCTTCAGGGGGCACTCTGTCCCTCCCTCCCTCCCCTGCCCCTGGTTGTTACACCACTGATTTGATCTTGCTCCTACTTCTTCACGGATGTTGGTATATCTATAGACTCCAACAGTGTCCGATGAAAAATATTTTCTTTTTTGAGAGGTAGATCGGAGCATCCCATTCATTTATTTGTTTTGACTTTGTTCATCAGATTGAACATGCCTAGGTTGAAACTTACTGCTGCATTTATGTCTGCATCCACATCATGTTGGAGATGTAGGTGATGATTGCTTGTTGACTGAGACTGAAGAAAGTTTCTGCAAGAAATGAGTTAGTCTACCACTCCAGTTGTGGAAGGTAAGTGAATTCTGCATGAATTTAATAAGGTTGCTACATGTACAGGTATGTCAATATTCAGCCAGGCCTTGGTTGCAAATACACCCATTCTTGAATTTATTTGTAACATTTTTTATTATTATTATTGTCTCCTTTGAAAATTTCATCAGTCTGGCATGATGAATATTTTTCTTGAGTTTCATGGACACCTGGATCAAAATATCTCACCAACATTTCTTGCTTACACTTCATTAAGAAATGTATTGCTTAGTTAAAGCTAAATAATTGTTCAGCTTTACTTGTTCATTTTTGCTATTCAAGCAGAAACTATATTTTGTTTTCTGATTTCCTCTCATTTCATTTGCAAGTTTGTTTTTTATTATTAAATTTCAAGTTGAGATATTTATTGTTCAATGTGTGTATTGTTCTAAATTTCTGTTGTATAAATTTCAATTGTATTTTGAGTTCTGTGAAATAAACTAAAATGATTATAAACCTTGGTCTGCAAAGGTAAATATTCAGTGCTCCTACTGTCCATAATTTGTACATGTATTTTGCATTTATCCTAATTCAAGTTAACTTTCAATCTCATCTTGTTTTCTTTAACAGAAAGAATTCAGCTTCTACTCTTCATTGCATTGGACCCCTGCTTTGGAGATCTGTCTCTCAATGAGTGAGGAGTCATGGCCCTGTATGCAGCAGGAGGGGGGGGGGGGGGGGGGGGAGGGGACAGAAGCAGTAGCCCAACCCACAATTCAATTCAATTCAAATTTATTGATATGCAGTCGACAATTTTGGATTATTATCGACATTCAATTTTTTTTGCAATGTCATTAAACAAAGTTACAAAACAAATACATGTAATTGCATTATTTTTTTAAACTAAACCCCTCCCCATAGGTGTGTGCGAATTATTTGAAACTCTTACAGCAGATTATTATTTCATTTGAGGATTTGAAAATTCATAAATTCAGTACAGTGTACTAGTAATTTGAATTGAATGATGAGTATGTAAGTTTCAAAATTACTGTTTTCAGTTGCGTTTTAATTAATTTTATTAATTTCTTCTAAAGGGATGTGGAATAGCTCATTCTTCCTGAGTTGTGCACAACATCTGACTATGAGCTCTGTTAATGATTTATTTACAAGTATTATTTAAAGTAGAAAAGGATTCTATTGGGCCTTGATACATGTTGGCAATTTGAATTACTAACATTTGAATGGTAGTGATGTAAAACTCTATAGTCAATTCTATTTTGTTGTAAGTTGTGAACAGAGTATATGATTTTAAAAAATTGTTATGAGTAATATGAAATATATTTTACTTTTAAGTGATGAATGAAGGCTGATGTAGTTTCCTTTTTAACATGTACAAGACTGTAATCACCATGCAGACAAATAATCATTACATAGCAAATCCATTTTTTTTTTTTTACTACAAGTGTACTTTGATATTGATTGTGTAATCCCCAGCAATTTTTAAAAGAATGTGATAATTGTAATACATTTATACATGCACAACTAAGAAAATACTGAAGCCCCCTCTTATGAAATGAATATGGGGGTAGGTGAAAAATGAAGCAACCAAGAGGGTGTGTTCAAGAGAGATGGAAAGGGTTGGAAAGAGAGACAGAGATAGATACAGGAAGAAAGAGATGAAAAATCAATTCAGGCGAGATTATTTGATGAAAAGTCGAGGGTGTCCGAGAGAGAGAGAGAGGGGGGGGGGGCGGCAGAGAATTGGAACTGATTAATTGAAATATATTTTCTTCCTTAAAAAGTGTGTCTGCATGGGGGGGATTTGTACACACCATTCCCCCTCTCCCCCAAGTGGGGGTGATAGATCCCCCACCCCCTAGAATTTATGCCAATGTAGTGCTCCCTAGAGGGGAGGGTGCAGGGAAGGAGCGTTTCCCCCCTCCCACGCGAAGCGCGGAAGCTCCAACGTTTCTTTGAATTACTAGTCGGTAATAAAGTCTATCTTCTGCGGCGTAACTAGGATCTCATTTTAGTAGGACGGTAGTGCTCCCTAGGGGGGAGGGTGCAGGGAGGGGGGAGTTTCCCCCTCCCGCGCAAAGCGCGGAAGCTCCGGCGTTTTTGCGCGGTCAGTTCCCGCTCTTCTTACGCTCTCTGCCTGTTATGGGGTGGGGGGGGGGGGACATATGCATAGCCAAAAATTTCCCGGTAATTAAGTCTGAGTTGTGTAATTCTCTGCCTGTTTTTTTTTTTGGGGGGGGGGGGCAGAGCGGAAAATTTCCCGCTAACTAAGTCTAGAAATAGAATATGCGGAGGTGAGCCCGCACCGCGAGTTCTTTGTTGTGAAGCCCTCAGCAGGTGGGTCCCAGGGTTCTGGCTTAGGCCCCTGATGGGGGTCTACAGGGAAAGCGACTGCGGGGGAGCTCCCAAAAACTCCAGGGTTTTGTTACTAAATTTTCCCTCATTTCTTTTGTTTCACTTTGCTTTCTTCTTTTTTTTTCCTTCTCTTTCTTCTTCTTTCTCCCCTTTCTCCTTTTTTCTTTCCCTTTCTCCTTCCTTTCCCTTTCTCCTTCTTTCTTCCCTTTCTCCTTCTTTCTTTTCCTTTCTTCTTCTTTCTTTCCCTTTCTTCTTCTTCCTTTCCCTTTCTCCCTTCCTTTCCCTTCCTTTAATTTTTTCCCTGTGGTTTGGTGGATTTTCCAGCTGAAATCCTTCAGGGGGGACACTCTGCCCCCCTGCCCCCCCCCCGGTTGTTACGCCACTGCTTGCGTATCATAAATAGATTAATATCAAAATTTATTTTTTTTACCCGATATTCGTCATTTGAAGGTAGTTTTCTCACGAATATTCACGTAAAAGATTAGTCTTATGTCAATGACCACAATTGCTAAAAATCGCATTTTTGCCACACGATTTACCCGACCTTTCGTAAATACAAGGGGCTGTTTTCACGAAAGGTCGGGTTACGCGATTACACGGCCCGACGCGACCACCCGATGGTTCGAAGTAAGCCTTCAAAAACACCGCAGCACATATTGTCACCACCTACACATATGGTCACCGGCGACAGTTTGCGCTGCTTTTTTGCTATATCCTACTTTTCTTCCCACCATGCCCGCTGGCGACACTCTGTGCAGGGCATTGAAAACTTAACTGCACATGTCGACGGTTACTATGTTCTGAAGTAGAGATGGCGAATATGTCAGATTAGTTTTTGAAACTTCTGAATACATGTTTGAACATTACCAGGAAGTGCGTTAAACAAACTGGCTCAGACAAAGCAGGAATTTATTATATTCTTTTCTTGGGCCGGGAAATTGGAGCTGTAATGGTAAAGAATACCACTGCTAAATCAAAGATTAAAACGGAAATACCTTCCAATTTTCGGCACGTTTACACAATATGCAAGGAAATATACAAAAGTAACTTATAAAATGATAAATGATAAATGACAAACCTACAACAAGCTTTGTAGTATATCATTCCAGTAATTGATAGATAGATGGAGGGATACATGTACATAGTTAGACAGATGGATGGATGAACAAAAGGATACGTGCAGATATGTGGAAGAATAGGACTGTAATATAGATAGAGAAATACAATTAATGTAGATAGATAGATGGACAGAACGATAGAGGGATACGTGTAGATAGATAGATAGGTAGATGAAAAGATAGAATGATCGATAGATAGAGGGATACATGCAGATAGACAGAGTGATGGACAGATGTAGACAGATATACAAACAGATAGGTAAATGGAACGATATATGAATGGACAGATGGATGAATAGAATGAGCTCTTACATGTTTAGTGTTACAAGGAGTAAATTAGTAGGTTGGTCATTGGACAACCATTATGTTATTCAGATGCTGACAAAATATTGCAAGTTACGTTGAGAAATGGATATGTTTACAGAGAGTTTTTCAGTTTCATTATAAACCAAATATAATTTGGTTTACACAGAAACTGGATAACTTTTCAATGATGTCAACGTTATTACTATCATGGCTGTCTATCTTTACAGTGCAATACCTGTCATGCCTATCGTCACGAAAAATATTAAAGTGCATCTAGCATTCTATTGCTCTATCCCTGTATCAGTCTATCTCTCTCTCTCTCTCTCTCTCTCTCTCTCTCTTTCTCTCCCTCTCACCGGTTCCATTCTCTTTTTACACCAGCATCGGTCCATTGTTGTTGTTTTGTTTTCAGATAACACACATACAACATTCATGCAGCCAAATTTTTAAACTGTCAGTTTGTATTGCTCTAACGATTTTAATATTACCTGTAAATGTGTTGAATAAGCTAAATCATATCATTTATTATTTACCGTGTTTATCATTGTACTATGACATTGCTACTGTTTATATTTTCGATGATGATAATGATAATAATAATGATAATGTTACTTTCAATTTGTCGATGACACTCTTTCTGCGTGAATAATCAAGTATTACTGGCACCTGATCTCATCAAAAGAGGTCGCTATAATTCCCTCATTTCTAGAATCCCTTAATAGAGAGATTTACGACAACCCATTATTTGAATGCCATTTTGTTTCCACTGTTAAGCAATATTTCTATTTAATTGTGATGATCACCTGGGTGTTCGAAACAGAAAGAATTCGAACGCCATGGGTTTTTTTTGTCCTAAAAATAAGACGTCCATGTCCCAACTCTGTCTATTCAGGGACTCTACTCATTTCCAGAACCATTGATTACAGAGTTTTAGTAAGTTACAATATGGCGCAATTTCTTTTTTTTTTTTTTTTTGCTTGCCCAACATTTAAAGCTATATGCTCCATGTTGTAACCTACTGAAACCGACTTAGCCAAACTATGTAATAAAGGGCTATGCTCATTTCGTCTTTTTTTCTCTCTTACCCCCCCCCCCCCCGCTTCACAATTTTTTTCTCTCTCTCTTTCTCTCCCCTCTCTCTTTCCCCTTCTCTTTTCTTACTTATATTGTCCTCCCACTTTTTCTCCTCTCTTTATAATCGATAACGCTAACGGCGAATGACATCGATAATTACAAGAAATGATATTAGACGCCATCGAGTTCAAAATATTAATTCAAAGGTAGTGCGTTATTAATCATTAGAGGAAATGGGACATTTTTCCCAATAAAAGAAATTACCTCAGTAGGCCTTAAGAATTTATTTGAAAACATTATGGCCATAAAAATAGTAATTACAATTCAGATTCACGATGTTAGTAAGTCCACTGGCCCATGGCAGGACTTATAGACTTACTCTTTCACCTACACCTAAGCACCACCCTATCCTCTTGATCACTTTTCTTTCTTTCACTCTAATTCCATTAACTCCATATTCCATCAACCATCACATCAACTTTATTTATTTTTTCTTGTATGATTATTATACTTCTACCTACTGATTTATCTTTTATACAATTCTTTGAGGGGTCCACATTTAACAAGCCCTGCTTTTCAGTGGATCCCTCCATTTCCTCAACTTTTATTTTATCTAAAGATAAGTAGAAATAGCCCTGCAGATGTTTAATCGAGATTGTTCTATATTTTGTTTTACCCTCATTGTATATATCATAATTGTATGATTACCGAAAACATTTTCTATTTCTTTGTATTGTCTTATTGCCTACATAGTATTATTGCTTACATATTCCCTGTATTGATTTGTATGGTTATCATATCATATTTTGTAATATGTTGAGTTGAAATGAAATAAAGGAAACTTGAAACTTGAAACTACAAGTGGAGAATATTAGCTGGGGGCCAACATGTGACTCGACTATTATAGTCCTCAAAACTTACAAGTTCCTGAGGCAATCCTCGTTTACCTTCATATTGTTAATCGATCAGAGAAAATCTAACCCTCATGAAAAGATGGAAGCTAAAAACAATATTAAATTCTAAAAATGTTTTTATTTTCGTTCTTTCATGCTGATAGTCTAATAAGTGATATTAGTGAATAATGGTTATTCTCCAATCAATGCTGTATTATGCTCCACTAAGAGCCCGTAGATCGTAGAGATGAATTTAACCACATTAACATATTTGAAAATACGATTATTATTTTTTTTTCATCGCGCTCTTCTATGGATTGTGCTAATTGGCCCAATAATAATAGTAAAAAAGAGAACTGCAGTGGTCGCTAATTGCCTTTTTTCAGAAGAATATCAAATATGGATTGTATACAGTATCACTGGTCGATAGTACCATCACAGAATGAAATAATTTAGACTATGACCGTACCCTTTATCGGTAATTCACCGATAGGGGGCGCTGATAGATTATTACTGAGTTGAACCAGGAGATTTTTTTTTCTTCATAGCCCAGGAATAATAATTTGCCTTTATAAGGATTAGAAAGAAAATGCCCTGATTTTAAGGTTTATTGATTATTTTTCATCAAAATGTTCTTTCGATATTCCCCCTTCATTGATGAAATCATCATTTGACATCAAACTACAACCAAGAAAACTACAATGCTTAATATTATTTCAGCATGGCAGCCACATAGCCCGTATATTCTACTTGGTCTTTTCGAACAGAATATGGAGCATACGTGCATTTACATGCCACTGATAATATCAATTCACTACTTTAGAAAAAGCAATACCAGGTTCTTAGTTTGATAAGTTATCCCATGAAACTTAGATAATCACAATAATTGTTATGTATCAATTGGACCTAAAAGGTTGGAAAGTGTTTTTTTTTTTTTTCTCTCTCTCTCTCTCTCTCTCTCTACATCCAGAATATTTTTGGGCAGTAAAGCATATTCAGACGGCACTCTATTATGTGTTCTTTTTTCAGGGAAGTGTTAGACTCACTTCCCGATTTTTTTTTTCAGCAGGACCTACTTTACATTTTAGAAAGAACAGCGGCCATAGCGCTTTCTTCTGACAAATTTCGGCCCAAGCACCTAAAGGCGAAAAGCTTACTCCATATTTTAGGGGCCATTTGAAAACCCCTCGCAACATAACATTTTGTCAGTTTTTGTTAAATGAGGTGACTATTTTAGGGCAAGCTCCTGGTCTGTTAATGCATGCTGTGTGTCAAGTAGCATGTGTAAATAATCCTTTTCAGGTCAAAATATTTTATGACGAAATAATGGAGGATGTTTCATTTTCATTTGTTTTGCATACTAAATGAATTTTAATAACATGCAATGTTACTATGATAATTTTTAGAAAATCTGAAAATCGGAGGATATGCATAATATACTATCAAGCGAGCAAAACTCTCATTTGATTAATGGATGAAAGGCACCCATCTTTAAATGGAATCTAAAGCCGTCACCTGTATATCAAAACAAAGGATGCTGGATCCTTACGATGGAAACCAGTGAGCCAACGTTGCTGATGCGTTCAATGGGGGGGGGGGGGGGGTTGAGAAGGAGATGATGACATAAATACGTATAGGTATTCGGAAATATCAATCAAAACCAGTATTAACTAATACCAACTATTATTTTTGATCACTTCCATGTGCGTACAACATTATGTAGTGATGGTCAGCCTTCCATGTGTTTGTATTTCAGTATGCCTCCTAACATGCTTAAAAACATAATTTCGGTTCAGTGTTACCCCCCCCCCCTTGTGCCTGTTAGAAAATCGCTTTTCAGTGTGTCATCATGATCTTGGAATTGTATGTATAGTATTGTAGTACTAATTGAATATCAGCCTGTTATGATTTTATTGGTGATCTGTAACATCCTGTGTACTGCTAATGACCATTTCAGATTAAAGTGTGCTATATAATAATAGATTCAGGTTTGCAATATTATTTCTACGAATCATTTTAGTCCTTGACACTAAATCTCATCAATTTCATACATTCACCAAATTCCAAACTTCAACCCTGAATTATCAAAAATAAATAAACGTTACCCACAAACCCTAAACCTGACCCTAACCCCAACCCTAACTCTACCTCTATATTTCTGACTACAAAATAAAGCCTTGAGCAAATGTCGCCGGAACATACTTATGTAGAAGCTCTCACAGTTGGAATTATGTTAAACTTTTCATGCGTGTGTATTTGAAGAACTTTCTTCCAATAGGCGCTGAATCCATTTTGGTAACTTTGAGAAAAAAAAATCACTTTTTTGGTCTGAGTTTGTACAAGGTTCAAAGAAAACTGAAGATTACAAAGCACTATCTCTTTCCTATTTCTCGATAACTTTGCTTCAAAATTTTATCCATAGAAAATTTCTCCAGCTAAATAACACTGACGAAAGTGATTCAAATTTGATTTTTTTTTAAAAGTGCATATAGCCCTTTTGGAAGCAAGCTCTTCATTTGTGTGTAAGGTGACCGAGTATATAGTAAGAACTTGGAGTAGGACATAGGAGATCCAGATGCCTCCATAATCAAGCAAAGACACTATAGTAGACAATGGAGTATTGTTGTCTAGTTTATTGGTGATGAGATGATAACCAACAAATTATTATTCATCCATAGTCACTGCTATTAATGGTAAGAAGCAGATTCAATGTATCTAGATTAACGATCATGTATATTTATGATAATATAATAAATGAAACAAAATAAAGATCAATGAAAACTGTTATGCTGCCTTTAAAAATAGCTGCTAATAATGAACTCATTACAAGCTAAAGAGCAATCAATTCAGGCACAAGTCTTGAAACACTCTCATTAACTTTATATATAGGAAAATGTTTTTGAGTAATACAAAACGTGAACGATGCTATGCCAGTTAGTAATAATGTCATCAAAATATTATAATTATGTTTCTTAAGCATATGTCTGCATTGCAATAGTGAAACCAGGCCAAGTGCTATGAATGAAACAATGCATAGCTACGGCTTACATATACTAAGAAATACGGCCTCCTCATAACCAAAAATTTCGTGTCACATAGCAACTAATGTACATAATGTTTTTCTTTACAGGAGATCCAAAACCACTTTGTATTGATTCATTTCACAATTTGTTCACAAAATGTGCAATTAAACCTTAAAACATATACTGAGAAATTCGGTCTCCTCACATGTAATAAAAAAAAAAAACTTTCGTGTGGCATAGAAAATAATATACAACTATTTTTTCTTTAAAAGGAGATGCAGAACCTCTCTGTTTTGATTCAGTTCTAATCACAAAATGCGAAATTAAACCATAAAACATTATGCCCACACCTATAAACAAAGAAGAATTTTAACGAAAAGAGAGTCCTAAAAAGTAACGTAGATTTTTTTATAAACGTCTGTGTACACAATTCACATTTCTACAGTGTATATTCTTAACCAAAATGATGTAAAAATCAAGTCATTTCATAAAGTGTGTTTTTGTAGGTAACCAGAATGCAAGCCCAAAATAAATTGTTTTTCAGAATGTACAGTAGCTAATGATCCTTCAAGACTGATTGATTTCTAAAGCAATGGTAAAACCTATACACGTCCGGCTACTTAACAGTGTTGACAATAATACCACTTATCTCCAGAGCCTCAAAGTAAACTGGTTGAACAGTATTCGTATATACATTCAGCTAAATATATAGCCTGAAGTAGTGACTGGTCCTATAATTATCAACTTTAGATTGGCGTTAATGAAATACGTCATTGTCATAGCAAAATTTCAGAAAAAGAGAAGTCAGTTTTCCTGTGAACAACACTTTCCAACCGTCAATAAAATAAACAAATGATATAATATGCAACGATGATTGACTACTTACCAAACATTTTCATGATTATGAAGCTTTGACTAACAGTACAATAATGAATGTATGTACATTAAATATGCACAAACAAATTAGTTGTGATTAATACAAAACAAAAGTGTGGCCATCGCTAATACCACTACAATGCAAGATCCATTTTCTCTTGATTTCTATATATCAACCCTGCTTGATTACCAAACTGGAAAAAAAAAACCAAGTGAAAACTGATAAGTAAAAGCATGTTTACAGTATTCTTCAGTTCGCTTGTAAATACTTGATCAATACATATTGAAATACACCAGTGGGCAAGCAAAAAAATTGATATCAATACATTTTCAAAATTTATGTCAACAAGATATCAATTTTCTTTCAACTACAATTAAAAACGATGAAACTAGTAACTTAGTTAAAACAGTTCGCCACCACTCTATTCATATAAATGAAATGAAAAGCATTTAGGGGGGGAGGGAAGATAAAATCCTGCAGATTTTGAAAGTTTACACTAAGTTATATCCACTTCTTCATTCAACAAAACGATGTAAAATTCAAGAAAATTTGTAAAAAGCGAATATTTTTCTTTTCATATGCAATGACCGAGTCCGACTCCAAATGAAAGTGACAATGTCTTGCAAATACACATGCTAATGATACCTCCAGATGAGTATAAACTGATATACTGATATACATCTACATGTCCAGTAACATCGCGATAATGTTAAAAATGATCTTTTCATAATGTTATAATTTCATAATTTCACGGTATCATTCTGCACAATTCAAATATGCAAGTTTAAACACAGTGCTAAGCGACAACACATTCACGATACCTGTAATACAGTTATGTACAAAATATTCTCTGGTTGCGGTTATCTTCTCGAGATTTATTAACATGTATGTTAGATATGAAGCGATTTTTTTTTTTCATATGTAATGATAAAACTGGATTCCAAATGAAGATTAAAATTTTGTTACAAATACACATGCTAATGATACATCCAGATAAGTATAAATTGATGGGGTGGCCTTCTACAGGTCCAGTTACATCACAATAATGGTAAAAAATGATCCTTTGACGCATGCTTCCACTGCATGCCAAGAACAGGCACATTACTTTCTTACATCAAAATATTGAATAATATCACTGTATCATTCGAAAATCAAATATGCAAGTTTTAACACAGTACTTAGCAACAACATAACTATTCATGATGCCTGAAATATAGTTATGTAAGATATTCTCCCGTTGCGGTTAAGTTCTTGAAATTGCTTCATGTTAGATATGAACATGTACTAGTATGTATCTCCATTAACCCTTAACCGGTTAACCCATTGACTCTGAAATCTCTATTTCCCATAGGCTTAGTACAGGGACCACCCGGTTCCAGTAGGCAACAGGTTAATAAACTATTTTCAAAGTAAACTGTATTGTACATATTCAACTAAGCTGTGATTTCGAAAAATACACACCATATAACATTCACTTCTTCATTCAATAAAATGATATATAGCTCAAGAAATTTTCTAAACAACAAATGTTTTTCTTTTCCTATATAATGATAAAATCCAATTCCAAAATGAAGATAAAAATGACTCATACACACGCTACTAATGCCTCCACATATGTATAAATTGATTGGGTGACCTTCTACCATGTCCAGTTACATCACGATAATGGTAAAAATGATCTTTTGAGGCATTTTCCACTACATGCCAAGAACAGGTACATAACTTTCTGGGTCTCATCAGTTTATTACATCAGAATATTTCATAATAATACTGTAACATTCAAAATTCAAATATGCTAGTTTAAACACAGTGTTAGCATACTTATGATACCTGTTATGTAGTTATGTTTAAAATGTTGGAGTTAAATGCCTCCATGTTAAATATGAACACATAAAGCTTGTTAAACTATTAACAAAGTTAGACCGTATTGTACATATTTGACCAAATATATACTTATGCTGTCATTTTGAAAATTTACACCATATCATATCGACTTCTTCATTCAACCAAATGATATAAAATTCGAGAAATTCTGAAGAAGCGAATGTTTTTCTTTTCATATGTAATGACAGAATCCGATTCCATATGAAGATAAAAATGTCTTGCAAATACACATGCTAATGATACCTCCAGATAAATAAAAATTGATAGGGTGACCTTCTACAGGTCCAGTATATCAGGTGCGTTGTTAGCGTTGTGGTTAATCGAAATATAAATGTGGACATCGCTAATACTACAATGCAACATCCATATTCTCTATATTACTAGTAACCTTGATTGATTTACCATACTTGGCAAAAATTAATGCAAACCCGTAAGGAAATGCATGTCTACAATATTCTTCTATTTGCTCATACGTACTTGATCAATTGATATCGAAATATACCAACTATTCAAAAAGCGAAACTAGTAACTCCGCAGAGCAGAGTGCCACAATTCTCTACATACACATATACAAGATGAATGCATTTCAATAGGAAAATGGATGGTGAAATCATGCAGATTTTTAAAGTTTACACTAGATTATATCCACTTCTTTATTCAATGAAATGATATAAAACTCAAGAAATTTTGTAAGAAGCGAGTGTTTTTCTTTTGATATGTAATGATAAAATCGGATTCCAAATGAAGGTAAAAATGTCTTGCCAATATACATGCTAATGATACCTCCAGATAAGTATAAAATCATAGGGTGAGCTTATACAGGTCCAGTTACGTTACGATAATGGTAAAAATGATATTTCACTGCATGCCAGGAACAGGGGCATTACTTTCTGCGTCTCATCAGTTAATTACATCAAAATATTTCATAATATGAATGTATCATTCAAAGTTCAAACATGCAAGTTGAAACACAGTGCTAAGCTACAACATATTCATGATACGTGTTTCATGATATGTGTAATATAGTTATGTACATAATATTTTCTGGTTGCGGTTAAGTGTTTGAAATTCCTTCATGTTAGATATGGACACATTTACTTGTATTCATCTCCATGTTAAATTATTTACAGAGTAAATTGTGTTGTACATATTCCACAATATAACAAAGAAACCCTAATAGCATTAAATATCATACATGCAAAGGAGGTGCACTGATGTATGCACAACAACATAACACTTTATTACTTGCACTTCACACAGAAACCAAAAACTATTTTGGGTTAAGTAACCGGTTAGAGTGGTTAAGTTAGAGTGGGCGCTTAGAAACGCCCGTATTAAGCGCCAAATAAATATTTTGTATTATTATCATTGTTATCATCATCATTATTATTATTATTATTATTATTATTATTATTATTATTATTATTATAATTATTATTATTGATGTTAGTATAATAACCAGCCCAATGTATTTTTGAAACAAAATGCAATATCATATAATATCATGGTCTTTGCTTCCTATAGGAAATATTCTTTTTCAAAAAAGATATCACATCTTAATCATACAGAAATAGATCAAACAAACATAATCACACTGAGTAATAGATTGAAATACGTAAGAATGCAGCAAAGAGGTTATCGCAGTTGTTTTCTACAATGCAGGATACTAATAATATGTTTGTTACAGTTTTCTTAGTTTCCTCGAGTAAGCAACTTTAATGAATTTTGTACAAGATACGTATAGACTAATCCCTTCATATGACGAATTGCTAAAAGTAAAGCGGACATTATTGTACTTAACTACTTCTACTTCCTGTGCTCGGTATATACATGTTTGATAATGTTCCACTTAGAGTTGTTTGATAGCGAACAACAGATATGGTATTAAACGTTAACTTCCAAAATAAAACAAACTATCCTCGTGAATGAAGGTGCAGTTGGCATACCTGGTAAACTGGTTTACAATTATGACCTACTGTCGAGAGAAACCTATTTTCGTCAAGACATGTTTGTACCGTTCATATGCAAAATTGGCTAATATAAGGAAGAAATTCACACAGAAAGGAAGGCTTAATAATATTGTCATCATCACGCTCAAAGTACCACTTTGAGTTAGAAACATGCATTCGACAAAAAAAAAATGACAAAAGAAAGAAGGGATCAAGCAAAATGGGCATGAAACGATATGTATGTGTATGTAACAATAGCCTTTTCTCAATGAAGATAATGTGTTAAAATGTTTTTGTGTTCAAGCTATAATAATATTCCCCCAATATGTGTACGTATCATACGAAGTAATAAATCCGAGCCCATGTATTTGCACTACACTCCCAAATAATTATGTTTATCATTCTGTGTTTAATAAGTGCATTTTCATCATACACATTTCACTGGTCTTTTTATACAAGCCTGCTTTCCTCAGATCCTTCCACCACTGTCCAAATTAATTGTTTTACCTTCATATGGGCCTACAAATATTGAATGAAGACTTTTCATATACTGTCATATATAGCTTATTATCTTGTAAGCTGTGAACATATTGCATACTACTTTTCACAATGTATATGCTTGTTCTCATAAATTTCTTTTTTTTGTGGAAACTTTGTATGAACTTGACTTTAGCTTGAACTTGAACAAGTAGTAAAACATATCATACACATTCTTATAGTATAGCCCCAACATCACAGACAAGGGTTTTTTCTTATATATTTACAAGTGCTTGGTTTGAACTTTCATGTACATCACACACACCCTCACACACCCTCACATAAAATTTTGTACATAAACAAAAGCAAAGAAGGTAGGCTTTTATCAAATATGAATGGTAAAATAATGTAAACGACACATGTTTGTTTGGTATGGAAGATTGATATGTCATATACAGCCTATCAACAACAACATAGTATCAGTTTCTCTTGAAAGTCAATTATACGTTGTACACTTATTTGTAAATATTGCTAAGAAATCAGAATTTCAGATGATTTAAAAAGTGATAGTTAAGTCCAGTTTAGTTACGTCGATTATGAAAAATGGGAGGACTTTGTACAGGATACATGACTCATCATTTGCCAATACAGATTTATAAAATACTAAATATATAGGATATCTAAACCAAAGCCAATTACTCTTCAAGAGCCACTTTTATTTTCTTCGTTCATCATATACATGTATGTTAAGCAAGTTTTGGTTTTGTTGGAAATTATGAATTAAAAATGAAATTTCTCCAGAATGAAGGTGGCATGGTATGTTGATTTTCATATTTTGGATCTCATTCAAAAGGTTTCTTATAAGCGTTAAGTGGTACATGACCATAAAGGTGGTACATGACTATACTCAAGGTGACACATTACAGTGTCACCTTGAGTTTTAACCATTAATATTCATTCATCAAGAAACTTCTAGAGAAGGAATCCTAAGGTAATTAAATGCCTGTCAGTTAAGTACTCATTATGCTGTTTGAAAATGAACTTGATGTGTCTGTGTAGATCAATAGCTGTTGCTAGCCTCCTTTCGAGGGGAATAATAATAATATACCTTATTTATATTGCGCATATGACAAATATGTCTCTATGCGTGTTCAAATGTTGATGTGTTAAACATGTAATGATATGCCTTCAATGTTTACATGTAGCATAAGATGGAATGTAAATCCGGCTTTAACTATGTCTGCACGCACTATGCAGCCGACATAAAATATATATTATTAACATTCCTATAGCATACGCCTGACATTATATACTAGGGCTTCTGTCTTAGTCACAAGTGTAGAGGTTGAATTTTTAAATGCATCACAAAAAAGTGAAAGGATTTTCCCCAAATACTAATGCTAAAATAATGTATAAGTTATAACTAGTGTAGGGGACTAATACTAATCTGAAAATCTATCAGCCGATCGATAACACTTGTTGTTTTACCGATGGTGTTATGGTAGAAAACGAGGGGAAAAAAGATTTAAAAAAAAAAAAAAGAAAGAAAAAAGAATATGATCACAAGGATAACATTCATACACATTCAAATACACGTAAACATTTATCTTTGACAGAAAATTTCGATTGACGAGTACATTTAGAATACGCAATAACACTGCTATTTACAGAACAAAACATTTCATATGTAATATCCTAAGCCGGAATTGAGCCACCTCTGTTTTAGGCATTACCTATATCAAACATGCCTTTTAAATGAGCTCAACATGGTGCTAAATTGCAAAATTTACATAATTCATACGATTTCAATCATAATGTGTACATCACATGCAATGCAGTTAGGGTTGAATTTAAACATGAATTCTAAAATAGCGTTAGAAGTTGGTATATACATTCGAACAGTTAGAGTTCAATAACGACAAGTTTAATGACGTGTTCATATTACACAGAACAATGGGCCCATATCACACGGAGGTAAAAGGCACATTTCATCATTTTCACTGATCATGCTGATTATGCATTTAGCGTACGCTATTAATGCAGCGAAGAAGATATTCGTCGACACATCATTCCGTGAATAAAGATATAATCATCTGGAGGGTATAATGCTAATATGCTCATGCTTCCATTGTGTGGTAAGCTATAGGCGTGGAGTAGGAACATCTATAAAAACATGCAATATTCCTCCTTACTTAGAGCCAGGCGCGGATCCGGTGGGGGGGGGGGGGGGGGGGGGGGGGGGGGGGGGGGGGGGGGGAGGGGGGGGAGGGGGGGGGGGGAAGGGGTTGGGCGAGCGGACCTTGGCCCCTCTAGACTCGAAACTTGTGTTTTTCAGCTCATTTTTGACCATTTTGGGTACCTCGGCCCCCCCCCCCCCCCGTTAAAAGAAAGGGGCAAAAAAAAAAAAAAAAAAAAAAGAAGAAGAAGAAGAAGAAGAAGAAGAAGAAGACGGACATGGCAAATGTAATGTACAATTTTTTTTTTTTTTTGCTTGTCTCTAAATTTAGATTTTCTTTTTGGACCTGTAATAGGATATGCCTAATCCTCTAATAAAAGAAAAAAAAATATGCACCCCTCGCTTATCAGCTCTCTGCGACAGGGAATTCACTGCTAGAATGTAATGTACAACCTTTTGTTTTTAGTCGCTAGTTTACAAAAAAAAAAAAAAAAATCCATAGTCATCGCCCCCCCCCCTTCCTCATCAAATCCTGGATCCGCTGCTGCTTAGAGCAAAGAGAAAAATTATTGAGAAATTCTCCACTATGTTTTAGCTCTGTTAACATAATTATACTGAATTCTCAAGAGGTCAAGGGAGGGGCGGGGGGGGGGGGGGTTGCGAATATTACGCAATTTGGAGATATCAAAACATGATGAATAAAAAACATACATTTCTTCCTGAATTAGGCCTACACTATTTTTTTTCTACAAGATAAAGAATGTAATTAAACATCTATACATTTCTGACATATTGTGAGGGGCGAATTTCCCCTCAGTGTCAGGAGGTAAGGATATAACAACTTAAAAATCATGACAGGAATTGCATTCCATTACACAGGCAATGTATCCATATTCTACACTGAAAAAAGGAATATATCGAGTAGGCAAAGGACTTTTCAGATAATAGATAGCTGTATTGAAGAAGAAGAAGAACATATAAAACAGAAAAAGCGAATCTATCCTTGAAGGTTAATGTGTTATGGTACTCTTTGGGATTTTACATATTATATTCATCAGTACGTGAAAAGCTTACGATAATATGTCACATGGATATAAAACAATTAACAACATACGTAAGTTTTATATTACTTCCAAAATTATTGTGAATACTAGTACCAGGACACAAATCAACCAGAATTTGAAAATATTTCTATTGACGTGCCTCAGTAATAGCTCTTTGAATCAATTCTAGGGAATCTTTCCATGGTTTTAGTGGTTCAATGAGAAAAATTCGAAACATTGCTACGATAAAAACTGTTCGAAATGGAAATAAATGAAACTATCTTGAGATAACAACACTGGCGTACTGGTGTTGGTGTGCGGGTGTGTGTGTGTAGGCGGGGGCACGCCAGGGGAAAAGGGGGAGAAAATGAAAAAAAAACAACAAACAAACAATAAAAAACAGTACCAATATGAACAAGGGTGAAAAAAAAATCACTCGCTCGTAAGTACAAGAAGCTGGACAGTTTTAAGAGGAAGGAGACGTCAGCCCCCTCATTTTTTTTTACTCACTGCGTTATGATGAAATCAGGCAACATATTTCAACTACGAGTTTCATCACGTCTGTGTTAAATGTGAATAAATTAATTGAAACACTGTCGTACTTCCACTGGGAATTACGTTTGGTGGGCAATAAACACATGAATTCGAAAATTCAGAGGTAACCAGACAATGATATTGTCTATTTTTTCCGTTAAAAGGATAATACTGCCATTTTCATTATCCTTGCAATCAGCGTACTGCAAAAAGTAATTAGAAACTAAGTGATTAAGAGTCAGTGTTTATGGGTCATAAGCAAGTGAATAAGAAAGTTCAGAGGTAAGTAGAACATCTGGTTATTTTACTTATAGTATGAACCTATGATTCTTATCAAAATTCTATATGGAAAAATACACTCAAAAGATAGATTTAATAGGAAAGAGTCGACCAGACAATCGAATTTTACCGTTAGTAGATAAAAAAACTATGATATTCATCAGCTCTTTTTTCAAATGTTTCTAATGAAACAACAAAATAAGAAAGTTCAGAGATGACTAGAAATTATTTTTTTCAGTTAGAGTATGAACCTACGATTCTAATCAAAATTCTATTTTGAAAATGCATTACAAAGATTTAATAATATTTTGTTTTAAAGGCATTGGCTAACTTTGTGAGTAGCTGATTTAAAAAATTCTCAAATTAAGATGAAACATGTGTATGAGTACTTGTATTTGTACTCAAAAACCCCTGAAACCAACCATAATTGGGAATGAAAAAGTGTAAGTTAGACGCAAACGGCGATTTTATTATCCTTCGTCTCAGGAGACAATCACTAAGAGGACCACTTTGCTTGAATTTGAAAATGCCGCGTGCCGCGTGATACGCCAATACACACAGTACGGTAAGGTGAATCATACGCCCATGCGCACTCCTTATGTCTATTCTTGCAACCGACCCTCGTATATTTTTCAAACATTGGTTCCCATTTTTTATATTTGAAAATACTTCCTGTGGACATTATACTTTGAAACTTTCAGACTGGTATTTTTACACTATAACCCTTATGTTTATCTCACTTTCAAGTAACGAAACGTTTTTTTTTTTTTAAATCATAACAATGTTAACCAATGTCTTCAAGCACTAACAACTGAAAAGGAAAGAGTCGACCAGACAATCGTGTTTACCGTTAGTAGATAAAAACTATGATATTCATCAGCTCTCTTTTCAATTTTTTTTTAGTGCAAAAAACAAAATAAGAAATTTCAGAGGTGACTAGAAAATAATGTTTTTTTTTTTCATTTAGAGTATGAACATACGATTGTTATCAAAATTCTAGTTCGAAAAAAGCTCTAAAAAGATAGATTTAATAATATTTTGTTTTAAACACTAACAAATGAATAGGAGAGAGGTGACCAGACAATCGTGTTTTACCTTTTAGTAGATATAAAACTATGATTTTCATCAGCTCTGTTTTCAAATGTTTCTAGTGCAAAAACAAAATAAGAAAGTTGAGAGGTAACTAGAAAAAACGGGGTTTTTCGTTAGAGTATGAACATATGATTCTTACCAAAATTTTATTTGTAAAAATGCACTAAAAAGATAGATTTAATAATATTTCGTTTTAGGCACTAACAAAAGAAGAGGAGAGAGGCGACCAGACAGTCGAGTTTCACCGTAAGTAGATAAAAAAACTATATGATTTTCATTAGCTCTGTTTTCAAATGTTTCTTTTGAAAAAACAGAATAAGAAAGTTCAGAGATAACTAGAAAATCGTGTTTAGCTAGAGTATGAATCTGCGATTGTTATCGAAATTCTATATGGAAAAATGCACCCAAAAGATAGATTTTATAATATTTTGTTCCAGCACTAACAAATGAATAGGACAGAGGTGACCAGACAATCGTGTTTTACCGTTAGTAGATAAAAAAACTATGATTTTCATCAGCTCTGTTTTCAAATGTTTCTAGTGCAAAAACAAAATAAGAAAGTTGAGGGATGACTAGAAAATATTTTTTTTTTCAGTTAGAGTATGAACATACGATTCTAATCAAAATTCTATTTTGAAAAATGCATTAAAAAGATATATTTTATAATATTTTGTTCCAGCACTAACAAATGAATAGGACAGAGTCGACCAGACAATCGCGTTTTACCGTTAGTAGATAAAAAAACTATGATTTTCATCAGCTCTGTTTTTAAATGTTTCTATGCAAAAACAAAATAAGAAAGTTGAGAGGTAACTAGAAAAAAAACGGGGTTTGTCGTTAGAGTATGAACCTACGATTCTTATCAATATTCTGTTTGGAAAAATGCACTGAAAATATAGATTTAATAATATATTGTTTTAAACACTAACAAATGAATAGGACAGAGGTGACCAGACAATCGTGTTTTACCGTTAGTAGATAAAAAAAACTATGATTTTCATCAGCTCTGTTTTCAAATGTTTCTAGTGCAAAAACAAAATAAGAAAGTTGAGGGATGACTAGAAAATATTGTTTTTTTCAGTTAGAGTATGAACCTACGATTCTTATAAAAATTCTATTTTGAAAAATGCATTAAAAAGTTTTTTTTTATAATATTTTGTTCCAGCACTAACAAATGAATAGGACAGAGTCGACCAGACAATCGCGTTTTACCGTTAGTAGATAAAAAAAACTATGATTTTCATCAGCTCTGTTTTTAAATGTTTCTAGTGCAAAAACAAAATAAGAAAGTTGAGAGGTAACTAGAAAAAACGGGGTTTGTCGTTAGAGTATGAACCTACGATTCTTATCAATATTCTGTTTGGAAAAATGCACTGAAAATATAGATTTAATAATATATTGTTTTAAACACTAACAAATGAATAGGACAGAGGTGACCAGAAAATCGTGTTTTATCGTTAGTAGATAAAAAACTATGATATTCATCAGCTCTGTTTTCAATTGTTTCTTTTGGAAAAAGAATAAGAAAGTTCAGAGGTAACTAGAAAATCATGGTTTTTTTTTTAAGTAAGAGTATGAACCTACGATTCTTATCAATATTCTATTTGGAAAAAAATGCACCAAAAATATAGATTTAATAATATTTTGTTTTATGCACTAACAATTGAATAGGAAAGAGTCGACCAGACAATCGTGTTTTACCGTTAATAGATAAAAAACTATGATTTTCATCAGCTCTGTTCTCAAATGTGTCTAGTGCAAAAACAAAATAAGAAAGATCAGAGGTAACGAAAAAAGGGTCTTTTCGTTAGAGTATGAAACCTACGGTTCTTATCGAAATTCTATATGGAAAAATCCACTCAAAAGATGGATTTAATAATATTTTGTTTTAGGCATTAACAATTGAATAGGAAAGAGTCGACCAGACAATCGTGTTTTACCGTTAGTAGATAAAACTATGATTTCATCAGCTCTTTTTTCAAATGTTTCTAGTGCAAAAACAAAATAAGAAAGTTCAGAGGTAACTAGAAAAAAAGGGTTTTTCGTTTGAGTATGAACCTACGATTCTTATCAAAATTCTATTTGGAAAAAATGCACTGCAAAGATAGATTTAATAATATATTGTTTTAAACACAAACAAATGAATAGGACAGAAGTGACCAGACAATCGTGTTTTACCGAGTAGATAAAAAAAAACAACTATGATATTCATCAGCTCTGTTTTCAAATGTTTCTAGTGCAAAAACAAAATAAGAAAGTTCACGGATGACTGGAAAATATTTTTTTTCAGTACGAGTATGAACCTACGATTCTTATCAATATTCTATATGGAAAAATGCACTCAAAATATAGATTTAATAATTAACAAATGAAACGGGGAGAGGTGACCAGACATTCGTGTTTTACCGTTAGTAGATAAAAACTATGATTTTCATCAGCTTTGTTTTTTAAATGTCAAAAACAAAATACAAATATTTATTTTTCTAGAAATCACTGTTTGATTGCATTAAACTAATAAATAAGTTTAAACGCAACCAGAGATGACCCCTATATTCGAATGGACTATTGCATAAACAAACAGAACAATATTTTACTGAGAATCAAACTTGTGAAACTAGGCAATCGTTTTCACCCACTGGAGGATACCTCTGAGACTTTCATCACCCCTGTACTCATATGGAGCAAGGCTACATAAACATTAAACATTTCCTCTTTCTCGGTAGCCGGGAGGGATAACGCTTTAAAATGTGCGAGGTGGATGTGACCCACTACGTACATATACGTTCCTGAAAGCTGAAATATGAAGTTTTGAGCAAACTAAATAATAGAAGAAGAGACCAGATGTATCAACAGGTACGTCAAAAGAGAAGGAAGCATGAATTGTCTATTGCACCAGATCCCATCTGGGATTCTATTGACGTTGTTGGAGGGCTTTCGGTGTGTCTGATTGCAGGCCTACTATTCTTGTTAATTGCGGGTGTAGTTACAGGTTTAACATGATCATTATCATTCCTAGCCTGGGTTATGCTTTTCTCACTACGTGGCCACTCAAAGTCATTACACGTTGTTACATTCACTTCTGAAGTAACATCATGTGAACAGCAAGAGAAAGGAGAGTGATCGGGAAGTAAGAATACTGCTCTGGTAACCTGACAATTATCTGCAACATTACCTTTGACCTCAACCCTTTGACCATACTGGTAGCATGTTAGTGTGGTTTTCATACTCCCAGAAGTGGCCCGACAGTGTGCTTCGTAGGGATAATTGTTATTTTCACTTATAGTGATGAAGCATTTCGCAGGTCCGGGGGACATTTGAACCAGAATCTCCTTCATTAAAGTTTCTTGCCTGACGATGTCAAGGCTATGAAAAAAATGCTTGCAGAACGTACATATCTGCATCTAAAATATCAACAGGATCTATGTTCACTTTCACGCAGACGGACGATGCCTTTTCAGCTACAGAAGTAGTGAATCTAGGGAACTGTGATGGAGATTTAAATCCTTGGATATCACTTTCTCCGTATATTTTCTTTTCATATGCAATGATAAAATGCGATTCCAAATGAAGGTAACAATGACTTAAAAATACCTGCTACTGCTACCTCCAGATAAGTATAAACTGATAGGGTGACCTTATGCAGGTTCAGTTATATCACGATAATCATAATGGTATTTTTTAAAATACTTTTTCGACGCATGCTTCCACAGCATGCCAAGAATAGGCACATTACCTTCTGCGTAAAAATATTTCATAATATCAATTTATCATTCAGAATTCAAATACGCAAGTTTAAGCACAGTGCTAACATATTCATGATACCTGTAATATAGTTATGTACAAAATATTTTTCTGTTGGGGTTAACTTCTTGAAATTCTTTTATGTTAGATATGAATAAATGTACTAGTATGTATTTCCATAAACACTTAATAAACTATTTACAAAGTAAACTGTTTTGTACATATTCCACTATGTAGTTGTGCAATTTTGAAAATTTACACGATATTATATCCACTTCTTCATTCAACCAAATGATATAAAACTCAAAAAATTTTGTGAGAAGCGAATATATTTTCCTTTCATATGCAATGATAAAATCCGATTCCAAATAAAGGTAACAATTACTTTAAAAAAAACCACCTGCTACTGCTACCTCCAGATAAGTATAAACTGAAAGGGTAACCTTCTACAATTTGAGTTACATCACGATAATCATAATGGTATTTTTTAAAATACTTTTTCCACGCATGCTTCCACAGCATGCCAAGAATAGGCACATTACTTTCTGCGTCAAAATATTTCATAATATCACTATCATTCAGAATTCAAAGATGCAAGTTTAAACACAGTGCTAACATATTCATTGGTACCTGTAATATAGTTATGTACAAATATTCTCTGTTGGGGTTAACTTCTTTAAGTTCCTTCATGTTAGATATGAATAAATGTACTAGTATGTATTCCCATAAACACTTAATAAACTATTTACAAAGTAAACTGTGTTGTACATATTCCACTATGTACTTGTGTAAGTTTGAAAATGTACACAATATTATATCCAATTCTTTATTCAACAAAATGATATAAAACTCAAGAAATTTTGCAAGAAGCGAATGTATCTTCTTTTCAAATGCAATGATAAAATCCGATTCCAAATGAAGGTGAAAATGACTCATACACATGCTACTGCTACCTCCAGATAAGTATAAACTGATAGGGTGACCTTATCCAGGTCCAGTACATCACGATAATGGTAACAATAATCTTTCGACGTATGCTTCCATAGCATGTCAATAACAAGCACATTACTTTTTTTACATCAAAATATTTCATGATATCACTGTATCATTCAGAATTCAAATGTGCAAGTTTAAAGACAGTGCTAACATATTCATGATATCTGGAGTATAGTTACGTACAAAATATTCTCTGGTTGCGGTTAAGTTCTTGAGATTCCTTCATGTTAGAAATGAACACATTTTTCAGTATGTATCTCCATTAACCCTCGATAAACTATTTCAAAGTAAACTGTATGGTACATATTCGACTATAAATAAGATGTGATTTTGAAAATTTACACGATATGATATCCACTTCTTGATGCAATAAAATGATATAAAGCTGAAGAAATTTTGTAAGAAGCAAATGTTTTTCTTTTTATATATAAAATGATAAAATCCGATTCCAAAATGAAGGTGAAATTTACTTGCAAAAACACATGCTAATGATGCCTCCAGATAATTATAATCTGTATACAGGTCCAGTTACATCACACATTGGTAAATATTATTTATTGACGCATGCTTCCACTGAATGCCAAAAACAAGTACATTACTTTCTGCGTCTCATCATCTTATTACATCAAAATATTTCATGATATCACTGTATCATTTAAAATTCAAATATGCAAGTTTAAACACAGTGCTAATTAACAACATATTCATGGTACCTGGAATATAGCTGTGGACAAAATATTCTCTGGTTGCGATTATCTAGGTCTATCTTTTTCATGTTAGATTTGAATACATGTCAAATTATGCATCTCCATTATGCCTCTCCATAACCCTTAATAAATTATTTACAAAGTAAACTGTATTGTACATATTCGACCATATATATTTAAGCTGTGACGACTCCTATTATTGACCTAAACCTGTTTTTGCTCAGCTCTTCACACACTTTACAACAACAATTTCAGTGTGACATGAAACACAATCATATTACTACATTATTAACCAACATTACGCGTAATATAACTGGCATTAAGATTAAATAAAATGATTAATATATAAATCCATCATTTCCCGGAACTTTCAGCAATTTGAAATTCAAAGAGTATAATCCTCTCTGCCAAGTTTTCATAGAATGGTAAATATTTCGTTCAGAAGAGGAGACAGAAAAAAAAAAAATAGAAAAAAATTATACTTCAGTGGCAAATATTTATTTATGATGATATATTTTTTTCGAGCAGTTCCACATCATAAAATGGATAGAATGAAAGTGATTGTTCACACAACGTTTCCTAAATATTGTACCTGGATGGGACATTTTGAGTTAAACGTAGGTGTTAACCCTGCAGATCGTCTGTTTTTTTAAAAGCATGAAAGTTTTGACCCGAATTAAACGTTTGATGTATATCATTTCTAACAGTCATGCATGTAAAAATCTATACACGTATACCTGTGCAATTTTCTTTATGTTGTGAAATGAAAGCATCTTATGCTTCCAAGCTAAGCGTTTACTTCATCTTAACACAAAAACAAGTATATCATCAGACCTATGGTAAGAGAAAGTGAAGAAGCCATATACTGCTTACAAGTACCCGAATCTACCTGGGATTCTACCAAGGTGTAAGGCGCTTGTTCAGTATTCCCTATCCCAGGATTGGTATTTGCAACCGATGGAGTAAGGGTAGGACCATTGACGGTAGGAGATCTAAATGGCCACTCAAAGTCATTACACATTGTTACATTCATTTCTGAAGTAACATCATGTGAGCAGCAAGAGAAAGGAGTGATATCGGGAAGTAGGAATACTCCCCTGGTAACCTGGCCATTATCTGTAACATCATCTTTGACTTCAACCCTTTGACCATACTGGTAACATGTAAGTGTGGTTTTAACACTCCCAGTAGTGACATGACAATGTACTTCATATGGATAATTGTTATTTGTACTTTTAGTGATGAAGCATTTTGCAGGTTCGGGAGGTATTTGAACTAGAATATCCTTTATTATAGTTGGAGTCTCTTCAATACCGTAAAAAAATGCTTGTAGGACGTACATATCCTCATCTATAATATCGACAGGATCTATGTTCACTATGACGCTGAAGGACGATGCCATTTCAGCTACTGAGGTGGTGAATCTGGGGAACTGTGATGGGGTTTTGAACCCATTTATGTCACCCTCTCCGTTAATGCAAAAAGGGCGTGACTTGGACTTAAAGCGAAGTGTGAAAACCGGAAAACCTTGGGATGTGTTATCAGGGGAGAGTGCGATATCGAATGGGATCACGGCAGGTTGGCCCGCTTGTAGGATTACCCGTTCAGTGTTGTCACTGCCTGCTACGAGAACAGGACTTCCTACAAGAATAATGGCCAATGCGATGATCACGTGGAGGAATGATTGTACCAGGACAAGGATGAAGGAACACGAGCTATCCACTGATCGACGTTCCTTCTAATGGGGATAAATTAGAAATAAGAAAGGAAAGAGAATTACATATAATGGTATTCATTCCCCCATACTATAGCCTGCCATGCAAGTATAATTTCCAGCGGTTGTGTACGTAATAAATTTGAATCGTAGGTACAAAACCACTTGATAATCGTAACAGATTTCAACAGGAAGGGAATCTATTCACATCCTTAAATCCATTGATAATTGCCATTCTGTCCCTAATCTAAATGAAGTAATTTAACATATCCTCTCTTGCATCTTACAAAAGAAGTAATTTAAACCATTCCAATGAAAGATTCATCAAGATATAGCAAATCAAAATTTTCACCACTGTGATACATCACAACGTCGAAATCGTTATTTTTAAATGATGATCGAATCATAAGAAAGTAATTAGATGAAAAATTTGCTTATTTTACCTTTGTTTTCCATCGGGAGTACATGGAAGTCTTTTTGGCAGAGAACGGATCGCCTTCGTACGAATCCCGGTGATCTACAGCCAGTGGGTTTGTCACGAGGGTCCTGAAATACAATTATCAACAAACCGTTTACACTCATTTAGCTGAATCGGAAAGTTTAATTAACTCAGTTTTACGGGATAGTGGGTAAGGCTTAAAGAGTGATAGCTTTGACTTAATAATTTTCAAACGTTCTTGCAGGAATGACATACATCCCATCATAGTGTATATGCTGGGGATGTCTTGCACGAAAAAACTGATTTCAAAACGTTTATCCAACAACCTACGCAAAAGTACAATGATATTATCATTCGTATTAGTAATACAGCGGGTACCTGAAGATAAAAGAAAGAAAATGATTATTACCTCTCAAATTTCTCTTCGTTTACCGGAGTTGGTTGATCGCTTCGAGCATTCATCGATGAGGACGGCTCCTATCAGATTAACAAAAAAAAAAACAAAAAAAAAAAGGATTTGGAAAACGTGACAGAAACATGGAGAAATACCTACAACCACCACTTCTAGAGTCATTTATATGTGATTCATGAAAAGGTAATCATGGTTATAGTATCATTTGTCATGTGGAAGAGAATAAAAGACGGAAATTTGTTTTGCCAAAGTTTGTTAAACAAATAAAATAGAGAAATATGTTCTTTAAAATGATTGTTTCATGACGACGGGAAATATGTTTTCATTCTCATGATTATTAAAAGACTACTCGTTAAAACAGGAATCATATACTTTTTTATGTTGGCATGTCAATGTCATTGAAATAGCAGCTGATATTATTTGAATGTAAAAACGTATTATCGCAAATATGAAATCGTCAGTATTCACTCACTCCCAATATCGTGTGGCATCTAGACTCCGTTTCTTCATATGGATGGGAATTCGTCTCAGGTGTATGTAGAAAGGATTGGTCGAAACCGCCTCGTTTCCATGTGGGAGATTCATTCAGTGTGGAGAGCGCATTGAGATCTGTACTGTTTGAGCCATGAGTTAATCTGTCATATTGTCCCGGGCAGACATTTCTCGAACGGTCTCGGCCTGCACTTGATTCCCTTTCTGCTGGTATTGAACCTTTACTCTCTTTAACTTGTTTTTGTTCTCCGGTTGTCTTCTCAGGACATTTCAGCCTTGCAATGACGAAAGGATTCGATTCATCATTTTCCTCATTTTCCAGAAGAGAAGGCGTTGTGTGTAGATAATCACTGTGGATTGCTGTGATGTCCTTTTCATCAGTATCAGCTAGAGAGTAGCCATCCATGCTGCTCAAATAGGCCACATCAGATGATTGTTCTGGATTAAAGCGTTTTGCTGGATTATTGATATGTGTCTTTCCTTCACTGCTATATCTGTCCTCATCCTCTAGAAGTGCCTCAAATTTACTCAAAGTATCATGTCTGTGGGCATCTCCCTGATAGCTTTCGTATCTAGGATCACTCGTATATTCGTATAGAGTATCATTCACACGTAGAGTCAAGTATTCAACGACCTTTGCATGACCTCCCTTTTTAGCTGCCTGAAGCGGTGTCATGCCATCAGTGTCTTTGGCTTTGATGTCCCCTCCATTCAGTACAAGGAATTCAACTATGTCTCGATATCCTTCTTGTGCAGCAGCATGAAGTGGCGTCCATCCATCGCTATCCTGTTCGTTGACATTAGCATTGTGGCGATATAAGAATTTCACGATATCCAGGTTCCCATTGTAGCATGCTGCATGAAGAGGAGATTTGCCACAATCACTGCTTTCATTAACGTCATGTCTTTTAGAGACTAAAAATTTCACCACAGATATATGGTCATGCTGCGTTGCGATGTAAAGTGGGGTCAATCCGTTGAATCTCGTACTCTGAGCTCCATTCACCATCAAAACTTTGATGGCTTCTAAATGGCCATTTCTAACTGCAGCATGGAATGGGGTCCAACCATTGTAATCTTTTTTGCTCACATCAGACCCTCGTTGGATGAGATATTCAAAAACCTCCAGATGACCTCCAGCTGCTGCACCGTGAAGAGGATTTTGACCCACATCGTCCTCTTCGTTCAGATCAGCTCCATTTGAAATGAAGAATTTGACTATGTGTGTATGGCCGGATTGCGCTGCCAAGTACAGCGGCGTCATTCCATCATATCTATTCTGTTTTGCTCCATTATCAGTGAGACATATGGCGGCTTCTAGATGACCGCTGTGAACAGCAGCGTTGAATGGTGTCCAACCCTCGCAATCACTTTTATTCATGTAAGACCCTTGCTGAATGAGATATTCCATGACTTTCATATGACCCCCTGCAGCAGCACCATGAAGAGGAATCATCCCGTTGTCATTCTCCTCATTCACATCAGCTCCATTTGAAATGAAGAATTTGACTATGTGTGTATGGCCGAATTGCGCTGCCAAGTAGAGAGGGGTCATTCCATCATATCTGTTCTGTTTTGCTCCATTATCAGTGAGACATTTGACGGCTTCCAGATGGCCACTGTGAACAGCAGCATTGAATGGTGTCACACCCTTGGGGTCACTATTGTTCACATTAGATCCTTGCTGAATGAGATATTCCATGACTTCCATGTGACCATTTGAAGCAGCACCATGAACAGGAGTCAACCCGTTGTCATTCTCCTCATTCACATCAGCTCCATTTGAAATGAAGAATTTGACTATGTGTAGATGACCATATCGTGCAGCCAGGTAGAGAGGGGTCATTCCATCATATCTGTTCTGCTTTGCTCCATTAGAAATAAGACATTTGACGGCTTCTAGATGACCATTATAAACGGCAGCATTGAATGGTGTCATACCCTTGCGGTGACTCTTGTTCAAATTAGATCCTTGCTGAATGAGATATCCCATGACTTCCATGTGACCATTTGAAGCAGCACCATGGAGAGGGATCCTCCCGTTGTCATTCTCCTCATTCACATCAGCTCCATTTGAAATGAAGAACTTGACTATGTCTAAATGACCATATCGTGCAGCCTGGTAGATAGGAGTCATTCCATCATATCTGTTCTGCTTTCCTCCATTATCAGTGAGACATACTGCGGCTTCAAGATGTCCACTGTGAACAGCAGCATTGAATGGTGTCACACCCTTGGGGTCACTATTGTTCACATTAGATCTTTGCTGAATGAGATATTCCATGACTTCCATGTGACCATTTGAAGCAGCACCATGAACAGGAGTCAACCCGTTGTCATTCTCCTCATTCACATCAGCTCCATTTGAAATGAAGAATTTGACTATGTGTAGATGACCATATCGTGCAGCCAGGTAGAGAGGGGTCATTCCATCATATCTGTTCTGCTTTGCTCCATTAGAAATAAGACATTTGACGGCTTCTAGATGACCATTATAAACGGCAGCATTGAATGGTGTCATACCCTTGCGGTGACTCTTGTTCAAATTAGATCCTCGATGAATGAGATATCCCATGACTTCCATGTGACCATTTGAAGCAGCACCATGGAGAGGGATCCTCCCGTTGTCATTCTCCTCATTCACATCAGCTCCATTTGAAATGAAGAACTTGACTATGTCTAAATGACCATATCGTGCAGCCTGGTAGATAGGAGTCATTCCATCATATCTGTTCTGCTTTCCTCCATTATCAGTGAGACATAATGCGGCTTCAAGATGTCCACTGTGAACAGCAGCATTGAATGGTGTCCAACCCTCGCAATCTCCTTTGCTCACGTAAGACCCTTGATGAATGAGATATTCAATGATATCAATATGACCTCCTGCAGCAGCACCATGAAGAGGAATCATCCCGTTGTCATTCTCCTCATTCACATCAGCTCCTTCAGAAATGAAGAATTTGACGATGTGTAAATGACCATGTCGTGCTGCCACGTAGAGAGGGGTCATTCCATCATATCTGTTCTGCTTTGCTCCATTATCAGTGAGACATATGGCGGCTTCCAGATGACCATTGTGAACAGCAGCACTGAATGGTGTCCAACCCTCTGAATCTCCTTTGCTCACGTAAGACCCTTGATGAATGAGATATTCAATGATATCAATATGACCTCCTGCAGCAGCACCATGAAGAGGAATCATCCCGTTGTCATTCTCCTCATTCACATCAGCTCCTTCAGAAATGAAGAATTTGACGATGTGTAAATGACCATGTCGTGCTGCCACGTAGAGAGGGGTTATTCCATCATATCTGTTCTGTTTTGCTCCATTATCAGTGAGACATTTGACGGCTTCCAGATGGCCACTGTGAACAACAACATTGAATGGTGTCAAACCCATGGGGTCACTCTTGTTCACATTAGATCCTTGCTGAATGAGATATTCCATGACTTTCATATGACCTCTTGCAGCAGCACCATGAAGAGGAATCATCCCGTTGTCATTTTCCTCATTCACATCAGCTCCATTTGAAATGAAGAATTTGACTATGTGTGTATGGCCGAATTGCGCTGCCAAGTAGAGAGGGGTCATTCCATCATATCTGTTCTGTTTTGCTCCATTATCAGTGAGACATATGGCGGCTTCCAGATGACCATTGTGAACAGCAGCACTGAATGGTGTCCAACCCTCGGAATCTCCTTTGCTCACGTAAGACCCTTGATGAATGAGATATTCAATGATATCAATATGACCTCCTTCAGCAGCACCATGAAGAGGAATCATCCCGTTGTCATTCTCCTCATTCACATCAGCTCCTTCAGAAATGAAGAATTTGACGATGTGTAAATGACCATGTCGTGCTGCCACGTAGAGAGGGGTCATTCCATCATATCTGTTCTGCTTTGCTCCATTATCAGTGAGACATATGGCGGCTTCCAGATGGCCACTGTGAACAGCAGCATTGAATGGTGTCAAACCCATGGGGTCACTCTTGTTCACATTAGATCCTTGATGAATAAGATATTCCATGACTTCCATGTGACCATTCAAAACAGTGCTATGGAGAGGAATCATCCCCGTATCTTGTTCCTCATTCACATCAGCTCCTTCGGAAATGAAGAATTTGACTATGTGTAAATGACCATATCGTGCAGCCAGGTAGATAGGGGTCATTCCATGATATCTGTTCTGCTTTGCTCCATTAGAAATAAGATATTTGACGGCTTCTAGATGACCATTATAAACAGCAGCATTGAATGGTGTCCAACCCTTGGGGTCGCTCTTGTTCACATTAGATCCTTCTAGAATAAGATATTTCATGACTTCCATGTGACCTTTTGAAGCAGCACCATGGAGAGTAATAATGCCGTTATCATTTTCCTCATTCACATCAGCTCCTTCAGAAATGAAGAATTTGACCAAATCTTGATGACCAAATTGTGCTGCGGCATAGAGCGGGGTCTTTCCATCATATCTGTTCTTCTTTGCTCCCATAGACAAGAGATATTTGACCGCTTCTAGATGACCATATTGAACGGCAGCATTGAATGGTGTCCAGCCAGTGTTATCTTTCATATTCACATCTGTTCCCTCTGCCAAGAAGCTTTCCATGATGTTCGTATGACCCTTTTCAGCTGCTATGTGAAGAGGTGTCCGACCCATGTTACACTCGACATTTATGTCCGCTCCTTGTAGGACGAGATCTTGTTTTATCAGGTCAGAATCACCCATTGGCATCTCTTCCTGAAGTGTCTCATACACTGCATCCCAGTCGTCATTCGTTTTGGTTTCCAAAATTCCCGTGATTTCTCCTGATGTAGGACGAGATACACCTTCAGCCAGATAAACATACGTGCTGGTATTAGGTGTCACAAGAGTGCTCTGCATAGGCCCCCATGTGTCGTCCACTATATCTGAATGGGGTCGTTGAGATGTGGCTGAGAGTGCACTATCTCTTGCATTTCTACGTTGTTCCTCTGCTTCGTTGTGATCAGTATTCAATGTATTTGATGGAGGACTTTGCGGCATGTTATGCGCTGGGGAGCTGGGCTGAGTGGCGGTCCCGTCGGCCCTGTAACAAAAGTCATATTTCTATCGTTGTACTCAAGGTATTACTTAAGCACTCAAGGATTAAAGAAGAATAGTTGTGCGCCCTACTCCGTCATAGGATACACATGGTTAAATTTCCGCTCAAACAAGACCTCACTAGAAATGATCAATGTGAACTCTGAATACTTCTCCGGAGGAAAACACTAAACAATCTAAAATCATGATTTAATCTTTTAATAGACTGGTTACACTGAAGAATGGGGAGGGGGTCAGAGGAAACATTGTGAGTTATTAAAGCCTCCTCCCTGCGTGCCGATTCTTCATGATTAGTGATCTAGTTCGGAACGTTGGAAGTACAACCTCTTGGTATGTTATGCAGAGGGGAGATAGGCTGATTGCCGGTCCCGTCGACCCTATAACAAAAGTCAAATTCTATCGTTGCACTCAAGATATTATTTTCAAAAAAAAAATAAAAAGAAAGAATAGTTGTTCACACTGCTCGCTCGCTGATTGCCTAAATTCCAGCTCAATTGAGGCTACGCTGGAAATGATCAATGTCAAATTTGAGTACTTCTCCGGATGAATTCTAATAAAACTAATGGCAAATTTGATTGAGCATAGTAAAATATAGTACAATTGCATGATTTAATCTTTTCATAGACAGGACACCATTGAGGAGGTGGATGGTTAGAGGAAACCGAGTTATATTAAAGCGCCAGTCCCCCTTCATGATGAATGATCTTTCTCGCTAATTTGATCATAGTTTCCTGCCCTCAAATTTAGATAAAGTTGGTGGAGCAGAGCGAGATTTGATAAACGTCAGTATGCCTACACTGTAAAAAAAAAAAAAATATGGTAGAATTTTTGGTGAATAACTGGCAGCAGGGTTGCCAGAAATATACTCTATTTTTGCAGCATTGTATTTTTTATTCTACGGTAAAACTGTAAACAGCAGTAAAAATGGAGTATTTAACTGTAAATTATACATTATTTCATTGTATCCTTTACTGAATTAACAGCGTTGAAGGGGTTACAGCCCTATAGCTAGAAGGTCCGATAGTTAGTGGGTCCGATAGACCGACGCCCAATAGATAGAGGGTTCGATAGACCGAATGTACAAGAGGGTCCAGTAGACAGAAGGTTCTATAGACCGAATCGCAGGAGGGTCAATAGTCCGAAGGTTCTATAGATCGAATGTGCAACGGGGTCCGATAGCTAGAGAGTCCGATAGTTAGAAGGTGGGATAGACTGACAATAACGTAAAATACTGCATATTTTCATATTCATTTTTATTTAATTAAAGTTTTAGATTTATTTCAATCAAAAGGGGACAAGTACGTAATGTCTGATCTTTCTCTCTATTGCATTGCAATCAACCAATAACACTAATGTTCTTATGGGGTGGGACTGAGGGGATTGGGTGGGGCTGAACCCTCTAACAACAAATTTCATTATGGATATGACATTAAACCCCTGTATTGAACGTCTTGACTCAGCAACCATATTTGGTTAACAGCAACTGCAGGGAAGTTGTAATTTTTGCTAGTGGCGCAAGCTGTGGGAGGGGGAGTCCCCCTCAGGGGGAGGACGTCAGACGCGGTTTTGTGGGTGGGCTTTGAGGGGCTCACCCCTCCCCCCCAAAAAAAAAAAAAAAAAAATGGACGATCTAGGCAATTTCAATTACATATGACATTATAATGACATTGACATGCCGATAAAAATCCATTTTGGATTTCGCCTTCATTATAATCGGTCAGAATAATCTATAGGGCTTTCTATCTTTTGTTACTTTTAATGAAACGTCAACCCTATAAGATTTCTTTGTTTAGAAAATAACACTTGAGTTAGAAGAGGCCCCGGAAGGGGCCCCGGGAAGGGACCCGGAGAAGGGGACGCCCTTTACTAAGCTTGCTCCAGCTAGAAAAAAATGCTATTGGCATAACGGGCCTCGGGGCATTTAGTGTGCAACGTAATTAGATTTACATGTTTAAAAAATGGTCAGGCTGCCCTTGGCATTACATCTGTGTAGCGACATAATTAACCATTTGGGGGGGGGGGGGGTGAGCTGCATGAATGGACCACCCCCCCCCCCCTTGCCCACGGTGATGATGATGCTATGATAAAAATACTTTTAGTATGTTAAAAATGTATAAAACAAAAATTAAAAATAAGTTACCCATTCTTTTGGGAGGGGTGGGGAGGGTGGGCATACAGACCCAGTGCATCCGTTGATTACAATACACAATAGAAGATAAGGCACTACCCTTTTCCTTTTATGAGATAAATCTTTTTTTTTAAAGAATACGTACTAGATGCATTCTCGACTGCTCGCAGTCAAAATAATTGCCTCCGCCATTGTCAGATCAGAAAAAAGTCGCACATTCATGATGGTTCAAAATACTTTTTTACAATTTATATCACTCTGTGATATGAGCCAAAAATACTTTTGTCACTGCAATTAGCCCTATTATTTGAAATAACTGAGGGTCTGGGTCCTAATTAATAAAAGTCATTGTCACTCATCTGTGCAGACATTACATTGACTGTGTTTAAACTGATCTTCCCAAACTTCCCAAGATATTATGAACACAAAGACCTCTGTGACCTTTGACCCTTTCACCCAAAAATCTAAATCAGATCATAGCCATTCCTATATAGATGAGCCAAGTTTTAAGTTGATCCGTCGAATGGTTCTCAATTTATCGCCAGAACGGGAATACGAGACGGACTGACGATCTGCAGACATAACGCCTCCACTGTTTTTACCTACTTTTTATTTTACCACTCATTTTTCTTATTTTACGTTATTATCGGTCTATCGGGCCTTCTAACTATCAGACCTTCTAACTATCGGACCCTCTGACTATCGGACCCCGTTGCACATTCGATCTATAGAACCTTCGGACTATTGACCCTCCTGCGATTCGGTCTATAGAACCTTCTGTCTACTGGACCCTCTCATACAATCGGTCTATCGAACCCTAATCGAATCTATTGGGTGTCGGTCTATCGGACCCGCTAACTATCGGACCTTCTAGCTATAGGGATGACCCCGTTGAAGGGGAAAATATTGTGTCGTTCAGCACCATTAATCAGAATTTTTTGTTTGATAAAGGCAAATGGGATGCTAGTAGTTGTAAGCACTTGGAAATAGTTTCTAAAAAATGCAGTTGAGGCAAATGTAACCGCAGTAATTGCTCGTCCAAAATCCAATCCTTAATATGCCAAAAAAAATTGTTCAAAATGTAATATTGGGAACAGATGTCAGAGAAAATGCACTGAAAGAAGAAAAGTATGCAAGATTATAATCCTGTAGCTTCATCTAAGAAGGGGGCAGAAAATTTAAAGAAATTGATTTGATAGAGGTCATTATACGCCGAACGTGTCAAGAACGTATACAGTTGCACAAACCGATAGAAAAAAATTAAGACAATTGAAAAAATATAATGAGATTAAAGTTATAAAACGGAATAACAAAACTTGTATGAAATGAAGGTGCAATCATTTTGGTGCATAAAATAATTAATGATGGCTGAAGAGAAAATAATTTCCTATCCGATATGAATGAAATGTCAGGGCAGAAATACCTTGTCCATAAAATCTATTTGGTTTTATTTTCTCCTCGAAAAAATCTACATTTATTCTAATCTTTATTTCATTAGCCTCCTAATCCCCTCCATCTCTCTCTCTCTCTCCCTCTCATTATCACACATTGATCTTTTTCTTTCTCATTCTCTCTTGCGGGACACTCTCCTCCCTTTTTTCATCGTTCTCATTTCGAAAAGAATTCTTGTATGTTGCAGATGACGATTGTAATTAACATTTAACCCTCATTTTCCCATTCACACAAGACATACAAGAAAGATACGTGTCCCATTAGTAAAAGAATCCAAGTACAATATTTATGACGATCATTAACAACAAATATACTCTGGGTAACGACAGCGTGATATACAAATGATATTTAGATAAATGCTCTTACGGTTTCTGATCGAGAATTCTGGTGTCTAAAACAGCTTCTTCGGGAAGTTTCTTCTCATTTTCAAGCTGTTGTTCAAATTCGCAGGCCTTTTCCGTGGACTGTAAAACAAAAAAAAAAAAAACACAAAATCAATGATAGTAGATATTCTTAAAATGTTTTACAACGATTTATATACCTAACTATGTGTTATGCGACGTAACAGAAGAGCGGGATATGATGGATCTGTTCACGTTGTTTCCCTTTTAAAACAATGGTACATATAGTGAGGGGTTTTTCAGTTTTATTTTAATTGAAAAAATATTCGAAATAAAACTATGGTTGGCAAAAAGTGTGAACTCTAAAATTGACGAACTGTGTATACAAGCATAATCCCCAGAAATTTAGGAAGAGAAGAGAAGAGTTTTTTTTCAGTAACGTGAGGACATTCTTTCAAGTTAAATTTTAAAAAAAAATGCAATGATCTTGAATTAAATTAAATGGAATAACCTATAAAAAATTAAACGAAACCGGATATCTTCTTTGAGGTTTTATCTTCTCAATTGCAAAGCGATCTCGCCCAGTAGTCATGAAAGGCAAAATAAGTGAAGCTAAGTTTCTAAACTGAAGAGAACTAACATTCTGGTCACCCATGATAAAACAAAAAGGGAAAAAATGCATTGCTGTTCCAATTTCAGAAATAACGAAAATTGAATCTCAACGAAATATCGCAAATTAGATTCATTACCAACAATAATCGAATATAAAATTCACCATTTTAGTGAAACACATGATAGATTGGCTTACGGGGTCAAAGGCCAACTGCATGCCACGCCACCCCACCCGAAGTCAAAGCCTAGCTACGGAAGATAACAGGAACAGTGAACAGTATCTCCTTTTTTATAGCATTATATAGTCAAAAGTTAGAGCTACCTAGTGAAAGCTTATCCTGAATAAAATGCTAAAGCGATCATTCGGGCTCGAACTATTGCTCGGCCTGAGATCTACAGCTCGATCGAGGAATGGCTAGCGGCTCCAAAAAACGTTCACAATGTTCCAAATATCTGAAACTAGTATTTATATGGGCGACAAATATAGTTTATCAAGTGAATGTTATAAAGCCCACCACACGCTATTTGATCTTGGCCCCGTCTTACAAAGAGTTACGATTGATTCGAATCAATCTCAACATTGAGATTGATCTCAAGTGTGTACTTAAGAGATAGGAGTTGAGATCAATCTCAAAGTTGTGATTGATCCGAATCGATTGCAACTCTTTGTAAGACGAGACCCTGGATACGACCGCTACATACCTGCCTACTGACACTCTTGATTTGTTGACTATACATTCCTTCAAAAGTGCAGTTAAACGCACACAGTAGAAATAGAATTAAACAATTTGTATAATTTTTATGCAACCTGGTTTACTATATATGAACTGATCAGGTATTGTATAAAAGTTTAAACAAGTGTTAAAAACTTAAACAACAACAATCAATTTTTTGAACAATAAATATTAAAAACTGAGCACTGCTGTTTAAAACTTTGGACAGTTGTTTAATCTTTTAAACAATACCTGATCAGTTCATTCAGTAAACCAGGTGGTATAAAGCGTTGTTACTGTGCATGCTTATGATATAAATTATTGCAAAACAGTCATTATTGTTTTGGTTATTGTTAAGACCACTATAAGATTATTTTCATCATTTCTAAAAGTAGACCGTTTCCAGTTTTTTTTTTTTTTTTTTTTTTTTTTTTTTTTTTTTTGGGGGGGGGGGGGTTTCACCTGTTCATTTATGAAATTTCGGGCTAAAATAGCATCGTAAGACCTAGCATCGTAAGGCCTCATTTTTGTCTTCTTCTACTTCTTGACCTTTTCCCCCCTTTCCTTTAAAACTTGTAAACAAAACTTTACCGTATATCTTTTGATTGTAAAATGATGGTTTGGTTAGTGAATTAGTCTGGTCTTGTCACTTCTGTTAGTGCTTTTGTTTTTCTACCATTTTAAGAAAATATGTAACATTGATGGTGTGGGTGTGGCAACATCTCAACCATCAAGCTTATGTGTCCATACCTCTGTATGTTTCTCTATTAATTACAATTGTAAATGTATAATGATTTAATTTCCTTCTTTGTTGATGAACCATGCAGAATACATAAATAACTAAATAAATGCATACGAGCACATTCGGAAGAATAAACAATTTTGATGAAAACATTCAGACAAGTGAAATTTAAAAAAAGAATCTGGTTCCGAATATTCATATGAATTATAAAATCATATTTTCAGGGGATAGGAAGGCTTATTCTAGGAGAAAAATGAATTGGCACTGAATCGCAATGATGCATTTTAGTTGTTACTCCAAGACATGAAGCTATAAAATTGCCGAAAATTGATTTTGAGTATGCATATTATTATTCAGAACCTCAAATAGGATGAAATGTGTTTATAAATATCGCAGTCGGTTCATATAGTGGGAAGTAGACTAAAGGCTTTTGCTGTGTCAGTAATTTTGTAATATTGTTTGAAAGATTACTATCTGACTACAGGGTTGTGCATTCCCGCATCATATCTAAGAGCCTTCAGGTAAGCACTGTCACAACTTTTTTTTCTCCGCGCTCACTTTTGAAAAGGCCTGCAGAAAGCGTTTAAATTTGACACAACTGGCTTTATTGTTGAAAAAGTGTCAACTTTTTCCATCATTTTTTGTTGTTGTTGTTGTTGGTGTTGAAAAGAAATATCAATTATCTATCTTCTTCGAAAATAAAACGAGGGTAGTCTAAAGTTTAAAAACGTCTCGTCATTTCTATCTTTTCCCTGCAAGTGAAACTAGCAGGAGAGAAACTTGCCCTCGAACAAAGACTTTTTTTTTCAAAAGACGTATTTACTAATGAGGTACTACTTTGCTTGCAGGAACAAGACTTTGTGCTTTTTTTTGTTTTTGTTTTTGTTTAATTCTAAATAAAATATGAATTGGAATGTGAGCTATTACTACTCCAGGGAAGCGACTACCTTTCAAGAAAACAAACTCTTCCTTACTTTCTAGCAATATCTGAAAGTGCTGGCAAAAGGGATAAAAAAAAAACATATGCTGGGCCCAATGATCTGCTTCTTTAAGAGTAGCATATTTAGCTGAAACTGTTAAAACTAAATTCTGAGAATGAAACATGCAACTCTCGCTCTGTAGCGGGACGTCACTAGAATTCAAGTTAGCTCATTTGATAGGGCGTCCGCCTCATGAACGGGAGGTCATGGGTTCGATACCCGGCCGAGTTATACCAAAGACTTACAAAAATGGGACCTTCTGCCTTCTAGCCACGCGCTCGGAATAATGAATGGAGAAGGGTAATAATAACATATTATGCTATGCAGGGCCCGCTGGAAGATCAGCTAATAGCTGAAGTTGCTACCCTGGGTAAATAAGAGTTATTATTTTTTTATTATTAATTAATGATTTTACGATTTGAAATTCTGTATTCTGTAAATTCTTCATCGTTCAGTGAAGAAATGTGAACCTACGGCTTACACTTTATCATCATGACGGGCATTCATTCACGTGTTCTTTCAATAGTTGCATAAACATTACAGAATATATCTAGGAAAACAATTATATGCATTGCTTTGATGATGAAACAAAGATAATCATGAAGTCTTTAAAATTATATTTCATGAAATCGAGAAAGATGGAAGGAAACACTCTGTGCTTCCTTTTTTTTTTTTTTTTTTTTTTTTACAAAAGTCATATACCATGTTTTCTTGAAAATATAAATTTTCTATTTGTCTTGAGAAGGAAACAAATGTGTTTTTATTAGTAATCTGAAATTGAAAGAAAATGGACCTAACAGACCATTATATAATTACATGCTTTGTCCCTCAATCGAAAATCTGATACAGGTTTTAGAGAAGTGTTAACATGTTTAACCACATAATATCCCATTTGTATCAGATTCAACCTTATATAAATTTTCGCAGCTATTTCATCTTTAATGCAATCCCCTCACAATTACCCACTCCCTTTTTCCTCATTTTTGCTGATCTTTTTTCTCTATTTATTTCGATATTTCTTAATAAAACTTGATGCCAAAATGAGCTTCTCCTTAAACTGCTGCCCACAGACTACATCTCCACAAGCGAATATTTCATAACGCCTTGTTTAGATGCTAGTACACTCCGCAAAAAGGTACACTGGTTTTCATTCAAAATTTTCGTTAAAAACAATCAAGAAAATGTAAGCACTGATAACAGAATAAAATTTGAGCTATCAGCGTCAATCAAGATCAAGTTTTTAACCTTCACGCTTTGGTGGTTATATTGATTTTATTTTTAATAACTGGAACATTTCAAATGATAATCATTATGTGATCCTTGTTAAACAATGCAAACAATGCAATCCGTTCAAATGTATTCACAATAAGCGGCAAATTCATGTGTTTTTCGTGACTGGTTTCTTCTCCAATGTTCTAAACACAAGAGAAATGGGTAGCTCCCCCTATAACTTTTAACGAGGAAGTTTTGAGCAAAATGATTTGGCAAGGGTTTTCCTACATACTGACTAACTTTGTGTGAAAATGAGATTGATCCGTCAAATCATGCATGCGTGAGCGGAATGTAAAGGCAAATATGTCACTTTTCAAATGTCGCCAGGGTCATTTTTAATGCTGTATTAGTAAATTTTAGCATTTCTTGCACGATTTCTAAACTGTGCTTACTCAACCTTCACGATAACAATCTCTTGTGTTCAAACAACATAATTATGATTATACAGTCTCGTAAAGATATCTGGAGAGGGTTTTTTCAGTAATGTAAAAGGATTTTGCAATTTCAAATTCTGGAGGGTTGATTTTTTTTAAAATGTTGCTCACACAACGATACTAATGAGAAAAGTGTCGGAATAAGTGTGAGGGGGTCAAGCGATGGATGATAAACAACAACAAATAAATATCCACCAAAAACCGAATTCGCAAAAAACTCGGCGCAAGTATTCTAATTAGTGATGATAAGCGTCTCTAAACCCGAAAACAAACCAACCAACCTCGTTTCACAGAATCCCCCAAATGACCCTTGTGACTTTTGAAAAGTGACATTTTTGCCTTTAATGTCTGCTGAATCATGCACGACTTGACGGATCAATCTCATTTTCACACGGGATAAAAGGTCGGTCCCAGACGTTAATAATCATATCTGATTGATTCGCGTCTGTAAAAAAAAAACCCAATTCAACAACAACAAACCCATATTTTGGTTTCCATCAGAAATCTATTCATGACAGTGTAGTCATGTTCTGCTCCCTCTCCAGGGATGGCCGTACTATAATCCAATTTTGTGGGAGTGAATATTTTTTGAAAGATTTAAGTGATTATGTGTTAGACATCAAGAATGAAATAATGAAATCCGTTCATCACATTACTGGTTATTAAGTATAAAAAATTACTATTATTCCATCCATACCATCAGTTGCCTTGTAGGTTATAAAAATAGAAACTATTCTTACCTCAAGTCCGTCTGGAATAGTTGAGCCTTCTCTCGTCTCCTCACCATCTGTGTTCACTCCCATTGTGAAATCACCTGTATGAATTTAAATTCTCAGATTTAGCTGAAACATGTCAAAAGAGTATGCTTTACTCCAGTTGGAAAACTGCGCTGTCCCACAACTACGTTAATATGCTACTCGGCCAAATGTTGAACGATGATATAAGATGAAGTAAATTTTGAAAATGTGAAAAAAGATTTGCTAACTATCTTGACATTTTGGTGAGCCACTAATGTTATTTCATTAGGAAAAGCAAATGACAGTGCTCGGTTTGAGCACTGCTGCATCACCATTGTTGCCTCACCCTTCCGCTTAAAAATGGAAATGTTCGGATAGTCGACACGTCGAATTAAGACAGCGACACATCCTGTTTGTAATCAACCCAAGGTTGAAATTGTTTCCTCAAATTCTTTTCACCACACAGAACTTTTGGCTCTCTTACTTCTCTCGCTTCCAAAATTAAGATACAGGAAAGGTATCCCCCCCCCACCCCGTGCAAAATAGTGATCGCTCGCCCATGGTCCTGCTTTATCAAGATTTGTTATGACATCTGACAATTTGTCCATCAAAATTCCCAAAATTCTTGGCATTCGACTTTTCGATCTCTGCTTGGCATCGAAACTTTCTTACCATGCATGCTTATATTAAGATGAAGCATGATTATATTCTTCAGTTCTCCTGTGAGTGTCAGCATGGTCAGCCAATACGAAATTAAATTTTCTGGTTATCTTCAGAGGGAATAGTAATTGTTGTCTTTGGACATTTAAAGTACATTGGGTGAATTTAGTAATCAGAAGTGATACGAAGCACAAGCTTGAGCTCACCTAACACCTCCAATTATTCTTCTGTCAAATCTAGAGCAGTCAAAAACACTTTATTTCATCCATCCGGCTAATAACGTCTTGGCCTCGTTCAGCCCACTACTTTTGGCTCAAACAATAAGGTAAAATTTACCTGCATCAAGGGTTACAGTTATGCCCCTGTAGGAAGGGCAGAACTGAACACGTCTTCTCCCACTCTTAACTGCTTAAAGGATTATCAAAATCTACAAACCCGATACCCCATGTATATGTTAGATACTAAGTATAACTGTCATAAAGCTTACTTCAAATGGGCCACTTCTACACATAAGTATCCATGTCCTGGTAGATATCTAACACAAAGATGTCAATTTGCGAGTCCCAAAAAGTCGTCCAAACATGGCGGCGGAAAAGAGCATCAACTGCCAAAAAAATTGCTGGGAGCGATATTGGGCAATGCCTCCTTTTGTCGTCGTGGGATCATGTGATGTGAATATGCAATTGTATCCCATCATTTTAGGCATGTTAGGAGGTTGTGTAAACATGTTTTCACCTGTTGCCCTTTAAAAGTTTGCCTTATCTACCATGTCTACTGCTGAGTTCTATGGTTAATCATGTTCAATAAGTCGTAATTGTACTATGCAGATTTTGTCATTTTCTTTGCGTGCAAGTAATCTGTATTGGCACATATTAACAAATAATCGAACAAGGTACAATTGCATATGATATTTGTTCTCATTACGTGCCCAGCTGCCAGGTTCAAATAAACACTTCAATTTAGACTCATTAATTTCTATGAAGTGTCTTCAGATAACCTTCATTTGATTAACCTTATAGAATCATCAAATTATGGCACGATTGTGACTTGGAACGGCAATAATTGAGTTCAACACATCTTAGCTCAACGTTATTTATAGATGGCTTTGATTAAAATATTTACTCAGTGATTTCCTTATGATAAAAATGATCAAAACTGACAATGTCTTATGCTGAAATTTAACATTACTTTGAAATAAACTTTCAATTGTTTATCTCGTTGTATTGTGGTACCCGCTAAGTGTTCTTATTTCAATGTGATCTCCCTCAGATCTCTCCTCTCTCTCTCTCTCTCTCTCTCCCCCCCCCCCCACCCCCCTCTTTCTCATATTTCTGGCTATTGTCTGAATATCAATCCCTCAATATTTTCTCCCTGCCTTTCCCCTTTCTTTTCCTTCCTGCCCCATCTTATCTCTCTCTCTCTCTCTCTATCTCTCTCTCTTTTCTTTCAAACTACGGTACTTCTGTCTATTTATCAATCCCTCAATATTTTTCCCTGTCCTTCCTGTCCATCCTATCTCTCTCTATCTCTTCTTTTCAGTTATTTGTGTTTGTATAATCTCTCGATATCAATCCGTCATTCTCTCTCTTCGCTTTACCCCTGTCAAACGCAAAGATTCTAAAACATTTCCCCCCATAAATGCTATTTCTCATTGACACTTACAAGCACAAATCTATGTGACATCTAACGCACTCGTTCAAAGTCCTGCTTACCAAGAGATAAATCATATATGAGGTGTTTAGATTGTGATGATCAAGAGGATACAAATTAACCGTTTCGTTGGTGTGAGCGGAGCCAAATAAACATAACTATTTTGGATAAACAATAATCATGATTATAGCCATCAAATTCTGTGCTTGAAAGTAACAAGTATTACAAATTCAATTTCATTTTGGTCTAGTTAATCATTAATGCATAATGTTTGAAGATGATATCATTGTACCATGATCTATCCCCTTTGCCCCGATTAAAAATTATTGTGGTCTTTGATAGTTGGTTTTTTTTCAGTCGAAAGTCAAATATTAGATAGAGAGGTTATATTTATTCCATACACGTGATTTGTTGGTACATATTTTCAGGACTTAGAATAAATTTCTATTACCTTTTTATACACCAAGCCAGAGATATTCACCAACAGATGGCGCTAGAGGATTAAACCTGGGTTAAACGGGAAGAACTTTCGCTTATTTGAATAGCCCAGACATACCGTTTAAATAATTAAAAAAAAAATTATATTAGAGGGAAATGTTGCATTATAATCAATTGTGATTCCCCCTCCCCTTTATGATATTTCTCAAAGGATGTTAGGAAAGAGAGAGAAAGAGAAATAATTGACATAAAGTTTGTGTCCGCAGTTTGTGCGAGAGAGTGTGTGTTTGTGTGTGTTTTGTTTTTACTTTCTTGGTTAACTGAAGGTGGAGATGCCATGGTCGAGAGGTCTAAGGCGCTTGACTGGAGACGCGAAAGTCGGGGGTTCGATCCTCGCGGTACGGCAGTAATGCTCTTGAGCAAGGTATTGTATCTACATTGCTCTTTTATCGTACATCAAATAAACGAAAAATGCTATGGACATTATTGGTACCAACGAGTGCACGTGTTTTATAAAAAATGAAAATAAATATATAAAAAACCAATAACTGAATGTGTATATAGAGCGAGTGATAGGGGTAGTGACAGAGAATGGAGGAAAGTATGCTGGTATACATGACAAAACTACAATATCAGAGAAAAGTACATAATGAAGAGGAAATTTTATAGGTAGGTAAAATATAATATGTGTTGGTAAATGTTGCGGCGTGTGTGACGAAGAGTGAGAGGGGAAGAAATACAATGTTAGAGAGAATGAAAAAGAGAGTGTATAGGCCCATTCCATGTTTGGATGTAGATGGCCTTGTATATTTGGGCAAGAAAGAGAGAGATAAAAAGAGAGGGAGAGAGGGGGAGATAGAGAGATAAAGTTAGTGAGAGAGGGAAAGAGAGAGAGAGAGAGAGAGAGTAGATGAGGGTAGATGAAAATCTCTATTTCTATAATCGCTTTGTGCGTTTGCGGGCTTAAAATTGATCTACAAAATGGATATATATTTCTCTGAGGAATAAGAAGATACACTTTGTTATTCCATGGGGGCAATGGGGACCTATTTGTTTCAATGGGTCAATTTGTATTTCAGTTGGTATTCAATGGGTATATTGGTCTAATTGAAACCAATCGTATTAGTAGGTTGTTTACTGTATTTGAACCAGGTACAAATGTAGCAGTCAGTGTTGGCTTTTTTTATCCAGTTATTTTTAACTTCTTCTCGATAATAAAATCGTGCATTGTTCAAACACAAATTGAGGAATTTAATAACTTTATTTTGCGTTCGTATTTTTTATTGGCATCATAGTGTTTAGAATCCCCGCCTTTGTATTGTTGCATGGGACCTGTTCTACACATAAGCATCCATATCCTGGTAGAAATAATACTTAAATGGTCTAGTCTGCTAGTCCGAAATTGTCGTCCAATATGGAGACGGAGCTAATCCGTATCAACTGCCAAATACGTCGCGAAGTAAATTACCTTTGCTAGGAACGGTATCGGGTAATACCTTTTTTGTCATCATGGGATAATGTGATCTAAATGTCCCAATTTATTTGATATTCTTTTCAAATTGTCAAAAGTGTGTCCTGTGGATTTCAAGTGGTGAACACTGCCGGCCCTGAGAGGGCAAACACAGGGTTTGGCCTTTCGTGTTGGTTCGTACTTGCATTCAAGGACTGTTGTGTTTCACCCACGTTTTGTTCTGTACATCAAGTTTCCTTCCAGACAATGAATTTACCTTCCAAATTCAGGAAAGGCATATTCATGCCAAAGAACAAAAGCACATCTTTCAGCAAGAGGCGACCCCCTCCCCAATAACAAAAGCCCATTAGCTAATATAAAATCAGGGAGGTCGGTTTATTTGCATTTTTGGATAAATTTTATTGAACAGGTGATTTTTTTCTCTCGAATATGTAAAATATGAGTTGTTATTTGGGTAGGGGAGTCGATCCCTCGCAAAATAATCTTACGATGCCTGTGCTGGGAGCAAGTGTAGGACGATTGCAATCACTTGTTTTGTGCTCTTCAGATAATTCCTGCACTGACGATGAAGTTGTTGTTGTTGTTGTAGCTCTGGTTGCTGTTTTATTCTAAGTTGTCTGACAAAATATGTAATAGACGAGTCTATGCAGTGTTAACCATTCAATGTGCCAGTACTGTAATGTTTGTAAGACTTTATACAAAAATTCCTTTGATCTGTAATTTGTCTGACATAAAAATAACTATTCTATGTATCAAGCTTGAATGATGTAAAAATGAACATGAATAGCACATATTGTCGTAGCTCGTCGGGGACAAACTGTGCAGAATCTTTCAAAACACCGCAGCACATATCGTCACCGCCTACGTACACATATTGTCAACGGCGACAATTTGCCCTGCTTTTGCTATATCCTACTTTTCTTCCCACCATGCCCACTGGCGACACTTTGTGCAGGGAAATAGAAACTTAACTGCACAGATTGTCGCCAGTTACTATGTTCCAAAGCAGAGAATGACGATCATATTGACGGTTATGACGATGACGACGACGATGATGATGCTGATGATGATATTATGATGTTTCTGAAGATTGGATACATATTTTATCATGGAAGGGTTGTGAAAAAGGATTGTTTATTCATCTATTTGTTTATTATTTTGTCTTCTTTATTCTATACTGCAGAGCTGGCCTGTTTAGTTATGGAAAACTGCGCCCTGCAGTTTAACAAATAATATAACATAATAATACAAAATACATAACAGTAATTAGAAAACATGGTAAAAAAACAAAAATGAGGCGTGAATTAATGCTAAGTTATTAATTAGATGTAAGACTGGTTTTTGAAAATTCTAAATACACGTTTAAACATTACCAGGAAGTTAAACAAAACTGGCTCATGCATATGCAAAGGAAAGTATTTTATATTCTGTCCTTGTGCAGCGGAATAAGAATACCAGTGCTAAATGAAAGATTCGAACTGAAATACGCTCCAATTTTCGGCGAGTTTGGCTCCACATACTTTGCTCTAAGTTTATGAGTTCATGACCTTATTTATTCAAGGGTAAGAACAAAAAAAAAAAAAAAAACGAAAATGATGTTCCCACAAATTATTTCTGATGTACGTAATTCTAATGATGAAGGAAACGCTATGAACTTTCTAATGGAAAGAGTGGTTCTTTGTAGAGCCTTTCTTAAAAAAAAACTGGATTTTTTTTTTCATTTGATTAGGGTGTATTTTCCAGGCTTTATGACCAATTATGATCAATTATGTTATGTTGACTTTGCTAAAAGCCTGTCCGGTCGGACATTTAGAGGGCGCTATTCATAATTGTAGATGAAGTGATTCTTTGCCTCAATATTATCTCGAATATTTACAAACCCTTACTTAAAAATCGTTAAAGTGCCGAAATTTTTGGTGAAAATATCAAACTTACTGACCAACGCAGGATCCGACAATGCATTGCAAGATATTCGAGAATTGACTCCAGAAACATAGTTGCCTCGCGAACGAAACAAAACTTCCGTCTGCATCGGCAGTCTTCAGGTTTTTGGAATCGGAAAAAACCCTTTGCAACCTATTTTGTTAAATTTTATCTATTTTGGGACAGGCTCTTGGTCTACTAAAGTAGACCGTGTGTCAAGCAACATGAGTAAATAATCATTTTCAGGTCAAAATATTTCATGACGAAATACTGCAGCATGTGTCGTTTTCATATGTTTTGCTAAAATGAACGTCATAACATGTAATGATGTCAGTTATGAAATTCTTAGAAAATTTGAAAAAATAAAATTTTGAGTGAGAAAATCCCTTGCAGAAGACTTTATAATCTACATTTAGTAATAGCAAACACTTCAAACATATCGACCAAGGCCTATGCATTTTAAAGGCATGGGTGGGTGGCCATGTTGTGAGCTTCGACAGCACTAAGGACACGGCCAAATATCTTGACCTCGTCAATCAAGCCATAGAAATACTCATTATCTATCCCCTCTCCTGACTGGCCTATTGTAACCGGTGTGTCGCGTATCAGGATGGGACCGGTACAACAGTTCTGGTTGGTCAATGTTTGCTGCTGCCCGTTTAGGTAGCAGAGCAATGTAGACCCGTCGTAGGTCGTGGTTCCACGTGTTCTGCGGAGCGACAAGATGTAGTCCATGTTTCTGCAGAAGTGGTTGTGATGACACCACCACCGAGCATCTGACCGTTGTTCTCCCAGCTCCCAATAGTGCGATATCCATTAATGGCGATGCCTTAATTAATTCCCCCACTGGCCGGTGCGCTTAAACCAGACACTGACAGTGAACTCTAAGCCCCACTCATAGTTGGCAAAGGCCTCGACACTGATTTTGGAATTGCATTTGAAGGACGCGGCCTGACCGCTTTTGCCTTCTGAGTAAGAAATGTCGCCGTCGCGGTTCTTATCGGAATATCAGTAGCATGCCCTTCAAACGAGTAGTAAGCTTTATTAAAGTAAAAAGTAAGAAATATACGTTACATACAGAATTTTAGAAGTGGTCAATATCTGACTCCCAAGAAATTTACAAACATTAAGAAAATCAAATACAAAAATAAAGTGCCAGAAACTACAAAAACCTTCAGGAATGGACTACATAGCTTAACTTAATATTAGTAGGCTTGTAATCGTTTCATCCTAGGTTTTTAAACAGACACACGTAACAAACTTGAGTTGCATGTGCCATCAAATGATGAACTCTCATCAGCCTGGGAAATAAAATTAGGCGCTTATTCGCAACCAGTTTTTAATAGCCAATAAATCGAACTTTAAATAAAAAAAAAAACACGCAGGGGTGTTCCCAGAACTTTAGATGATTTGTAAGACAATCGGTATCCTGTTAAAAATCCGATCAGCAGCTGATCCCAAACACAAGATTTCTTGATTTTGTATGGGGGGGGGGGGCAGTTGAAGGTTGGGTGGCGTTTGTGTTGACGGGGGTTACCCTAAGTTGGTTTTATTTGTAAGAGATTTAAGTAGTATGTTTAAGTGGGTGGTACATGTTATACAGCAGTGTAACGCACCTTAACAGTTACAGAATATGACCTTACCTCCGCCCCTCTGTCATTTTGGTTTGTATGACTCCCTGAAGCATTTATCCTCCACTAAAAAGCTTTTCATCAGTGACGCAAATGTGGAAACTGGTGTTAACAGTTGTCTCAGTTGATGGCGCTCTTCAGCACTGTAAGTCAGAGCCCTTTATTACAGGGTTTTGCCAATTCGGCTCCAGTTGGGCACAACATGACGTATATTGCTTTGTTCGGCAAGCACAATACACAAGTAGTAGTAGACTTTATTGGATAACTTGTTAAGCACAAGGCTAACCTGCCACAAGGTCCAGAAATCCCGCCATGTTGCAACCCACAGAAACCGATTTGGCCAAACTCTTGTTATAAAGGGGTCTGCTGTAAACAACTGATTTCTTAAGTTTAGTTGCTTTTCTTACCGAGCCGGGATGTTCATAATAATCAAACTTAACAATTCCATTGCAAATAATTTCTTGGATGTTGGTCTATGTAATGTTACATTTTGCTTGTGATTCAAACGTTTAATCACCGTGACTGAATTATAAGCCATCGTGCAATCACTTGTTTTTCAATGTTATCAATGTATGCTTATTGTAAATTGAATTCAATTCAGCATACGGGCTAACACGCAAATATTACACAAGCAATTTATTAAAAAATTCAATCATTACTCGTTCATTGATTCCATAGGCGTTCATTTATTCTTTTCACAGAATCTCTCGGTCACGTATTCATTCCAGCAATATCATAAATATCTGCTATATCGGGCTGTGATTGTAAGAAAGCGTGAATGCCTTCAACCAATATACTTTCAAGGATGAAATTGATTTCACAAACATAACAACATGTGGGAAAGATGGTACCTTGTTAATAAGTAATGAGTGATTGAAGTGATCACATGGGGAAAGGATGTATACGGAGAGAAAACTGAGATGATAAAAAGAGAAACAACCAGAAAGAAAAAAAAAAGAAAGAAAGACAGACGGAGAGAGAGTATTAACCAACAGGTTGAGTGCAGTCCTAATATTTCCTATTGACAACCATATTACACTAGTTTAGGAAAAAAATGCACACCGAATTAAAAAAAAAAGAAGAAGAAATAACGATAATTTTAGCAACGAGAATAATGATAATTAAATAACAGAATAATAACATAATAATGATAATGATAATGATGATGATGATGATGATGATGATGATAATGATAAATATAAGAATATCAGTGATGAAAACAATAACGACATAATAATATTTTAAAGCTGATGATATGTCTGTTCTGAAATGAATAATTAACTCTCATCGCCTGCATGGTAACCACAAGAAAGTAAACATTTCGTCATATATTTTTAGCTGTAAAACTTCGCATCCATTTAGATGCACGTAGCTCCCTATGTATTTCGAATTATTATTGAACTTTTTGCGGTATTCTTATAAATTAGAAAGTCGATTTGAATGAGGAACGTGAGCATACGTTCGTCCATTACAATTTCTACAAAAAATTGCAATCACTGAATGAATGATGAAATAACTGACAATTCTACGTCTTTGAGAAAAATCTGAATTACTAATGCTTTCATGATGACTATCGTTGAATGGGCTATACATTGCATGACTTGTCGCTATGACAACAACCTAAATTTCACGGTATAGCCATCAATCAGTCTTCTTTGCCATTCAGTTCTTTTAAATATTTTCGGCGCGCCGCAGTGTTTTCCTAGCCCATGTACCTCAACCGAAAGATATTAATGAAACATTTTCTGAACCGCGCTAAATCTACAGGAAACAAACAAACAAACGAACGCATGATAGAAAAGGAAACATATTTTGTTGAGATCAATGGATTACCACGAAATCCGCACACTCTGTATCCAGGTGGTATTCCTAGTTTACTCTTCCTTGTTGGGCAAGCAGCTTGCTTTGATGAATATGGGATGAGTTTCGGGATGGTCTGTACCATGCTACCATTGGGATTTAGTTTCTCCTTACACTCATTGAACATTGGTAAGGTGTAATTCAAGCCTAACCCATCCGTACAAGAAGATGCCTCACTGACATCCAGTGATTGCACGAAGACTGTGAATAAAACAGATAAAAAACAAAAACAAATGATAAACAAATTTAATCGTCAATGCAGTTGAAAAAGTATTTATATATATCTATACATATACAAATAACAATACATGAAACACAAATTCAAATACAAATATAATTACAAGTTATGAGGATTGTAACGCCGCCAGATCTGTGATCCTTACAAGATGAATTCTGCATATAGATCGTTTGAATGTTTTTAGAGAGACTTAATATGCTAAGGAAAACAATCTACAAGATAGTTTACTCACGAACACTGTCCTTGGTAATTGCTGCATAGGTCTGCTTTTATTTTCACTATATCAGTTTTGAGTTTTTTAATCACCCTGCAAAAACATCGGTGACTTAAGATAAGAAGCTTGATTGAGACTATATTGGCAATTATATGACAATTCTGCATGATTTAATCAAATGTTTGCCTTGCATGAGTTGCGTAGCGTCTGTTTTTTTTTCAGACTGGGAGAACGCCTCCTACGTTAATGTATCCGTTTATAATGGAGGCTAGCAGGAGTGATGGAGTTTCTTAAACGCTTTCGCATGAAGGAATTGTTCAGTTTGGTATATTTATAGGATCTATTTCTGATGTGCTTTTCATTTTGCTTATAAAAGTGAAAGCACAAAGATTTGGCAGAAGGAGTTAAGTAGGATACTGAGTATTGATACCGTACATACCGAAGAATATATAGGTTACAAAGCCCAATGTGAACTTATGATGCAGATTCCTGTGCTTCCCCTGCGATTACAAACAAAATAGCAAACCAAAAACTAGTTGTTCTTTAATTGACGATGATACAAGTCAATAAGAATTAATAGATGAATAAATATACTTCAGAAAATAAAAATTATATGATAACATCAAGCATCATACTTTGCGCATTATAAGAGCAATCGGATGTTGATGAAATAGCATGTAATGTTATCATAATAGCATGTACTGTTATACTTTTCTCTCACCCCCCTCTCTCTCTCTTTCTGCATTCTTCTTTGTTCGATTGATTTCTTTCTATGAATTAGAAACTCTAAGTTTGAAATTATAATTAATCCAGATTCACTGAAGAATGCATTCCATGCTTCTATTGGAATGAAAGATTTGAAGGTAGAAATGAAAATAAAACGTACTGCCATTGAGAATACTCACCATTACAATCAATCCAAAAGATGCCCGGCCTCCTGAAGTTGGCTGGTGTAATCTAAGCCGTGCTCCGAGTGTATCACAGAAGTCTGCCGCGTTGATGACGAAACTTGTAATGCAATAAAACCCTTTCAGCGTTGTACACAGCTGAAAAAAGAGAACCTCCTCTAATTGTCTCAAAAACTCTCCAAATAGTCCGGTAGCCATGGGGGGTAAGGTTGCATTGGAATGTTATAGTTTTTTTTTTAATTGATATCGACTGTTCAGACCTTCTATTTCAACAATCCACATGCTGGAGCTCTGTCAGCATTGAGCAATTTGAGATATACGCGAAAATCCAAAATGGCCGCCGGCGGCCATCTTGGATTTTCTGTTTACCTACTTTAAACATCCCAAGAATGTTCAAAAATTGGAAATAGGGGTTTTTCGGGATGGAGAATCCAGATCTGAGGTTATTTTGAGGATATGACTATTTCTTGATGGCTAGATAAAAAATGGCGGCTATTTTTCAAGATGGCCGCCATATGCACTATAGGCTAGGCAATGTCAAAAGGTGAAAAGTCCTTATTTATCATTTAACATAAAAACAAAGCAGGCAAAATGCATTTTTTTCATTTGTACTATATTTATTACATGTTTTCTTTAACTTCTGAAAAAATCACGACAAAAGTCATTGCTGTTTGGGCGTAGGGCGCCCTCAAAGTTTGATTTTTTTTTCTAAATTGGCAAATTCGTCCTTCAAATTACACCATTAGTCCCAACTGGTAGGATGATTGAAATTAGTGATATTGTAGACATTTTCCAATATTTCAGGGCAGCCTCAGTGAAATTTCACTTCCAGAAGGTTATCTGGTCAAAATATGATGGTGAAAATGAAGATAAACATCATTTTGCAACCATTTAGGAACACATAGTGACTCACACCCTACATTATGGGCAACTATCTTGAAAACTGGAAGTGACATGAAGCTTTAATAGTTCTACATAGTTCACAATAGATTTTTCAAGGTTAATGCATTTAAGTAAAGTGATATCTTGACCTTGAAGATACAAAAAATATACAATATTTATATAATATACACAAACAATGCGTGGTTCTCTTCCATAATTGGTATAACATTCCCATAAATGCGTATTGTGGTTAGCATTCAGATATCAACATTTTCCATTTAAAAATGTGCTATTGATCTCATTTTTCTAATCTATGCGTATAAAAGTTATATACACGAATTCAAATGATAACTCATTAAAAAGCAAACAATTTACCTTTACCTGTCATCAAAGGAAGCCATGCCAAAATAAACCCCAGCAAAAATAAAGCGAGCGACTATATAGCCAACAGACAGCATTGCTAAACACTATTTCAGGAATGGCTCTCTTTAAAACTACTGCTTTTATGAGGATTAGATTGCAGAATATACTGTAGCCAGCAAAAAATAGTTTAAGCAACAATATGGGTGTCGATTTGGGGAAGGGGTATGGGGATATATCCCCCAATATTGTTGGTAGGAAGATGGTCTGCATTAACACTGCCCCCAATAATTCACAATCAGAAATGACATAGCCCATGCAATTCCCTACGAGTATTAAAAAAAATAAAAAGGGAAGGGCAAATGGGGGGGGGGGAAGAATTTCAAAGTAAAAAGGATAACGAAAAACTTTCCAGCACTGGCTCGCTTCACTAGCTCACATTTTAAAGTATCTCTAGTTGTGGTTAGATCGGCTTGCAACTTGTTTCTCTCTCTCTCTCTCTCTCTCTCTCTCTCTCTCTTATGGTATACTATTCTTCTACTCACTGCCTTGCATTTTAAGTATCTTAACCAAAGCCGGTTATGTTAATATCCTTATGAAATGAAACTGATTTGCATCTAATTGTCTATCTAATGTTATACTATTCTTCTTGTCATAAAATGATAGTAATAAAGGTGCAAGGAGTCGAGTCAAACATCGAGAAGAGCTAAAACAGAAGAATTTTTCATGAGATAAAGGGCTGTGACCAATGGCCTATTCCTATCTCACCAATTATGAGAATGGAGGAAGCCGATGAAATGTATTATTAGAATGATGAGATTGAAGTGACAATACAAAACCCTGTTCTTAGCACAGTATATTTTTAAATACCCATCTTTCTCTGTCTTGCTACACTCACCTATCAAATCTGAAAAAAAAAATATTTCAAAGGAATCATACACTCTTATTCGCTCAGCAACAAGTTTGAATACAATAATGCTTTTACAGCAAAGTGTCCAACTGTCCTCAATTTTCTGGGGGAAGATGTCCATCATCACAATAATTATTTTGGAGGCAAATCTACATCTGAAAGAAAATGAGTCCGTAGCTTGTTTGCTTGCTCATATAGAAACAGAATTGTTTTGGATGGCAAGCGATGAGCCAAATAGCGTTATATTTGGCAGTTAGGTGATCGAATATACAACAGTTTGAGGCTATCAAGGAGTGTAAAGTTTTCCTCACTCGCTGCACTCACTCGTATAGCATTTAAATACAGAACAGTTGGGAAATACTTTTTTCGCCAAGCGTGTGTTTTCCCTTATCTCCCTTCGCTCGCTCATATTATTTTGAAAGATGGTTTAGAGCAGCAAAAGATTAGACCAGCGAGGTGCTAGAATAGAGTATGCAGTGAGATGACTATACCATCAAAACATTTTGACCATGAAATAATACTGTATCACCAAAAGAGTGTATTTTCCTTGCTCACTCGTAATATACAAAAACAGGGTGGTTTGGACTGTAAACATAAGACCATAAGCATAAGAGGTACTGAAAAGGTTATAAATCATTCGAATCTCTTATTCCTAGTGCATTGTAGAGTGTGTTTTGATGACAAAAAAACCCATTTATTTATTACTCGCTCATCCACAAAATAAAAATGCGGTGGTTCATACTTTTAAAAAGTGTCAACTAAACTAGAAAGCTTACAGGTCCCTAAACATTCCATTCAAGTAATGGGGATGTACCCCTTCGATATCATTTGAAGGCTATTTTTGTTTGGCTAATGGGATGAGTGGTAGAATAGACTAAGAATGCAGTAGACCTGTGAGCAAATATAGGCATTATACCCTCCATTCACAAAATTTAGTGACGCTCTGATCTCTGTACGTGCTCCTTTCCTTAATCAATCCTTCATTTTTTTAATCCCTTACCCTTTCCCAGTCGCTTTCCTCCCCGCCTGAGGATATTTGGCATCAGCCCCCCCCCCCCCCCCCCCGAACCCAAATCAAAACCCATGAGCACCAATATCTATATTCGTAAGGAAAATTATCATTTGACTGTGAAAATATCATAAAATATAAAAAGTGTACTTTTTCCGTAACTGGTAAACAGGCATGCACTTAAAATGCATGTTATCATCTAATATGCAAACAATCATTTGAACATTGACCTGTCTCTTATAATGGCTGAAATATGGATCAATTAACTTTAGCCTACAATATAGTGGTGCTAAACACACGATTTCAGGAATTGGTCTCTTGAAAAGTACTAGTTATTCGGCTCAGCCGAGATTTGCAGAATTTTCAGTCCACGATAGGCAATGATATATACCGTAGATATAATAGGAGATACTCAAATTAGTCAGGAAAATGATGTTTTGGCCTTGAAAACATCAAGAAATATCATTTTTGAAAGTATGTTTCTTCTGTAATTAGTATTGCAGTAACTGAATGCTTAATAAATGAATTTCATAAATAATTTCTGAGCCTCAAATTCCTGATAAAGAGATTTTTGTCAGCTACAAAAAGGTGAACATCATATGCTTTTCCTCCATAGTGAAAAGTGTGTGTGTGGGGTGTGGGTGTGTGTGCTTGGGAAGGAGTCTATCCCCCTCCCCTCCCCCATCATATTTATGCTTGTTGTTTTTGTTTTTAAATATCATCCTTGTAGAAAGAAAATCAATCATATTCAATCTATTTTCTAATTGATTTTCAATGCAATATTGCATATATGTACATGTACAAATAGACTGCTGGGGGCGCCATCTTGAAAATTAGCTGCCATTTTAAATCAAGACATCGAAACATAGTCATATCCTCAAACTAACCTCAGATTTGGATTCTCCATCCCGAAAAGCCCTTAATTCCCAATTTTGAACGTTCTAGGGATGTTTAAAGCAGGTAAACTCAAAATCCAAGATGGCTGCCAGCGGCCATTTTGGATTTTCGCGTATATCTCAAATTGCTCAATGCTGACAGAGCTCCAGCATGTGGATTGTTAAAATAGAAGGTCTGAACAGTCGATATCAATTAAAAAAAAAACTATAACATTCAAATGCAACCTTAGGCCTAAAATCCGGGTTTGGCTGCCGGACTAAAAAGCAACAATTCTCTAAAGCTTGATTTCCAATATCTAAATTCATTTTAAAAAGCTTAAAAACCTCCATTAGCGTGCATATGAAATTATGCAATAGCGTGTGACTAAACTTGCAACTGTAATATATACTGCTGTTTTACCTAGCTCTGTATCATACCTTTTTCTGTTTTCTTTTCCTCACTTTCTTTTTCCTTTCTTGAGGAATCCACGTAATTACATTGCTTTCTCGTGGATTTCTCTTGTCCGATATTAATGTTCCAAGCAGACATCTATTTTGCTTTGTTTTTTGTATTGATGTGTAAAAACGGGAAAAGGACAATAACATGTTCATTTACGATTTTTTTTTGTTTTGTTAAAAAAACCCCAAAAATCTATGCCTTGTGTTATGTTGGAAATAAAACTTGCACTTGAACTTGAACTTGAACTTGAACTTGAACTTGAACTTAACCTGAATGGAGGTGGAAATGTCAGCCTTCTATGTGGTTTATTTCAGCATGCCTCCTAACATGCCTAAGAACGTCATGTTGGTTCAGTCTACCCCCCCCCCCCCCCCCTCCTCGCTGTATAATCGTATTTTATACCTTGGAACTGTATATCTTATGATACATGCAAAGTATTGTAGTAGTAACTGAATGGTCAACCTGTTATGATTTTGTTGTTGATCTCCAACGTCTTGTGCAGTCCAAATGATATGTGCATTATCATTTTAGATTAAGAATAGGTTTGCAATTGTTACAACACATTTTAGTCCTTGACATTACACCTCGTCATTTTCATACATATGCCAAATTCTAGACTTGACCCTGAAATAATCACAATAAATAAACTTTACCCACAACCTCTAAACCTGACCCTTACCCCAACCCTAACCTAAGCTCTATATTTCCGAAAAAAATTCTTGAGCAACTGTAGCCGGAGCATAATAAATAGGAGCAAAATTATGTAGAAACATTCACATTTGATATCATAGTAACCTTTTTATGCATGTGTATTGAAAGGCTTTCTTCCAAAAGGCGCTGAATACATTTTGGTAACTTGAGAAAAAAATGCACTTTTTTGGGTCTGAGTTTGTGCAAGGTTCAATGGAAACTTAAAATTACAAAGCACTATCGCTTTCCTATTTTTTGTCATTTTGCTTCAAAATTTTATTCATAAGAAATTTCTCCAGCTGGATAACACAATGACGAAAATAGTTCAATTCGGATTTTTAAAGGGATTAAGCCCTGTTGGAAGCAAGCTCTTCATTTGTATGTAAGGTGTGTAAGAACTTCGGATAGGATAGGAGATCCAAATGCCTCCATACTCAAGCAAAAATACTAGTAGACAATGGAGTATTGTTGTCTAGTTTATTGGTGATGAGATGATAACTAACAAATTATGATTCATCCATAATCACTCCTTTTAAGGGTAAGAAGCAAGTTATGCATCTAGATTAATGATCATACAATCATTTTATGATACATGTAATATAATGAATGAAACATAAATAGTGAGCAATGAAAACTGTTATTCTGCCTTTGAAATACAGCTGTTAACAAGGGCGGCGGCAGGGTATTTTGATAGGGGGGGGGGGCAAGATGACTGATAGGTGAGTTTACTGAAGTTTTAAATGAACTAATAGGGTTATTATAGTTGAGGGACCCAGGCCTCTCTTCCCCCACCTTCTTCTTTTTTTTCTCTTTCTCTTCTTTTTCTTCTTATTCTCCTCTCCCCTTTCGTTATCACTTAAAAAAATGTAGCGCCGCCCCTGGCTGTCAAGAATGAACCCCTTCAAAGCATATGCTAAAGAGTAATCAATTAAGGCTTAAGTCTTGAAACACTCTCATAAACCTTATATAAAGGAAAATGTGTCTGAGTAATACAAAAAGTGAACGATGCGATCAGTAATATATTCTCAATTTCATAAAATATTATCATCATTTTTAAGCGTGCATTGCAATAGTGAAAACAGACCAAGCGCTGAAAGAAGTACTTTTTAGCTATATAACTGTTTGAATCGGCATACATATACTGAGATATTGGGTGTCCCTCACACGTGTCAAGCAAAACTTTCATATGATATAGCAACTAAGATACATGATATTTTTCCTTAAAGGAGATATAGAAAAATGCTGTATTGATTCATTTCCACACCTATAAACGAGCAAGCAAAAATGTTAAACAAAAAATGTGTATAAGTAATGTAATGTAAATTATATGAACGTCTGTTTACGATTTACGTATCTTCATATTATATTCTTCATTAAAATGACGTACAAATCAAGTCATTCTGTAAGGTGCATTACCATTTGGTAGAATAAAGTACCAGAATCCAAGTCTAAGGAAATTGCTGTTCGAAATGAATAGTAACTAATGGTCCCTCAGGATATAATGAATTTATAAAGCAGTAAATAAAGCCTCGTTCTAGACGTGCGGCTACATAACAGTAACAAAATATCATTTATCTCCATAACCTCATGCTAAACTGGTCAAACAGTATTTGTGTACATGTATATTAAACTAAATAATAACATGAAGTAGTGACTGATCTTGTAATTATCAACTTTAGATTGACGTTTATGCAATATTACAAAATGTCAGAAAAAGATGAGGCAGTTTTCCTGTTAACAGCACTCCTACCGTAAATTGAAATAAACGAATGATATATGTTAGCGCGTAACGATGCTATGGAAGTGGAGGCCAAACTTATGCTGATATTCATTGATTGACTACTTACCAAACATTATGAAGCTTTAAGTAGCAGTTCTGCACAAGTGTACAAGAACGATATGTACAATAAATGTGTAGACACAAATTATGTGTGGTTTTCACAATGCACTATCCATGTTATCTACATTTTTCATATATCGATTTTCCTCGATTTACCAAACTATTAAACAAAAACAAAAACAAAAGCAAAAACAAAAACAAAACAAGTGAAAACTAGTAAGTAAAAGCATGTTTACAATATTCTTCAGTTTGCTTATAAATACTTGATCAACACATATCGAAATATACCAGTGGGCAGGCAAAAAAAAAAAAAATATTGATATTAATACACTTTTAAAGTTTATGATAACAAGATATCAAATTTCTACAGCTACAACTACAATTAAAAAACGACGAAACTAGTAACTTGGTAGAACAGATCGCCGTCGCTATGTACATATAAATGAAATGAAAAGAATTTAGGAAAAAATATGATAGAATCATACAGATTTTGAAAGTTTACACTAGATTATATTCCCCTTCTTCATTCACCAAAATGATATAAAACTTAAAATATTTTGTAAGAAGCGAATATTTTTCTTTCCATATGCAATAATAAAATCCTATTCCAAATGAAGGTGAAAATGACTTGCAAAGACACATGTTGATACCTCTAGATAAGTATAAACTGATGGAGTGACCTTCTACATGTCCAGTTACAACACGGTAATGGTAAATGATCTTTCATAATTCGACAGTATTCAAATATGCAAGTTTAAACACAGTGCTAAGCGATAACACATTCATGATTCCTGTATTATAGTTATGTACAAAATATTCTCTGGTTGCGGTTAACTTCTCGAAATTCATTCACGTTACATATGAATAATTGTACTTGCATGCATCTCCATTAAACCTTTTTGAACTATTGACAAATTAAACTATTGTACATATTCGACCAAATATGCTGTCATTTTGAAAATTAACAGGAGAATATGATTATGCACTTCTTCATTCCACAAAATGATATAAAACTTGAAAACTTCTGTTGGAAGCAAAACATGTTTTTCTTTTCATATGTAATGAAAAATTCCGATTCCAAATGAAGGTAAGAATTACTTTAAAATACCTGCTACTGCTACCTCCGGATAAGTATAAACTGATAGGGTGACCTTATACAGGTTCAGTTACATCACGATAATCATAATGGTATGTTTTAAAAACAATCTTTCCACGCATGCTTCCACAGCATGCCAAGAACAGGCACATTACTTTGTGCGTCAAAATATTTCATAATATCACTTTATCATTCAGAATTCAAAGATGCAAGTTTAAACACAGTGCTAACATATTCATGATACCTGTAATATACTTATGTACAAAATATTTTCTGTTGGAGTTAACTTCCTGAAATTCCCTCATGCTAGATATGAATAAATGTACTAGTATGTATTCCCATTAACACTTAATAAACTATTTACAAAGTATATATGATTATGCTTATATCACTATATACTTGTGCAGTTTTGAAAATTTACACGATATCATATCCACTTCTTCATTCAACCAAATGATATAAAACTCAAGAAGTTTTGTAAGAAGCGAATATATTTTCTTTTCATATGCAATGATAAAATCCGATTCCAAATGAAGGTAACAGTTACTTAAAAATACCTGCTACTGCTACCTCCAGATAAGTATAAACTGAAAGGGTGACCTTCTACAAGTTCAGTTACATCACGATAATCATAATGGTATTTTTTAAGAAAAACAATCTTTCGATGGATGCTTCCACAGCATGCCAAGAACAGGCACATTACTTTCTGCATCAAAATATTTCATAATATCACTTTATCATTCAGAATTCAAAGATGCAAGTTTAAACACAGTGCTAACATATTCATGATACCTGTAATACAGTTATGTACAAAATATTTTATGTTGGGGTTAACTTCTTTAAGTTCCTTCATGTTAGATATGAATAAATGTACTAGTATGTATTCCCATTAACACTCAATAAACTATTTACAAAGTAAACTGTATTGTACATATTCCACTATGTACTTGTGTAATTTTTAAAATTTACACGATATTATATCCACTTCTTTATTCAACAAAATGATATAAAACTCAAGATATTTTTTAAAGAAGCGAATATATTTTCTTCTCATATGCAATGATAAAATCCAGTGCCAAAAGAAGGTAACAATTACTTGCAAATAATGATACCTCCACATCAGAAAAATATAAATTGATAGGGTGATCTTCTCGAAATTCATTCACGTTACATATGAATAAGTGTACTTGCATGCATCTCCATTAACCCTTAATAAATTATTTACAAAGTAAACTGTATTGTACATATTCAACAATATATATATATCATACTTCAGCTGTGACGACTCCTATTATAGACCTAAACCTGTTTTTGATCAGCTCCCCACGCTCCTTACAACAAAAATTTTAGTGTGACATGAAACATAATCATATTACTACATTATTAACCAACATTACGCATAATATAACTGGCATTAAGATTAAATAAAATAATTAAAATATAATTCCATCATTTCCCGGAATTTGCAGCAATTTGAAATTCAAAGAGTATAATCCTCTATGCCAAGTTTTCAGAGATGGTAAATATTTCGTTCAGAAGAGAAGACAGCAAAGAAAAAAAAAATAGAAAAAATTATAACTTCAATGCAAATTTTAATAATGATGATATATTTTCTTAAGGACAATTCCACATCATAAAATGGATAGAATGAAAGTGACTGTTCATACAATGTTTCCTAAATACTGTACCTGGATGGGACATTTTGAGTTAAACGTAGGCATTAACCATGCAGATCGTCTGTTTTTTCAAAAGCATGAAAGTTTTGACCCGAATTAAACGTTTGATGTATATCATTTCTCACAGCCATGCATGTAAAAATCTATACACGTATACCTGTATAATAATTTTTTTCTGCATGTCGTGAAATGAAAGAATCTCTTTGCTTCCAAGCTAAGCCTTTACTTCATCTTAACACAAAAACAAGTATATCATCATACCTATGGTAAGAGAAATCGAAGAAGCCATGTTAGACGCTTGTTCACTATTCCCCATCGCAGCAATGGTGTTTGCAACAGATGGAGTGAGGCTTGGATCATTGGCGGTAGGAGGACTGATGTGATTGTTACTGGGTGTCCACTCAAAGTCATTACACATTGTTACATTCACTTTTGAAGTAACATCATGTGAGCAGCAAGAGAAAGGGGAGTGATCGGGAAGTAGAAATACTCCCCTTGTAACCTGGCCATAATCTGTTACGTCACTTTTGACCTCAACACTTTGACCGTTCTGGTAACATGTTAGGGAGGTTTTCATATTCCCAGTGGTGGCCTCACAGTGTACTTCATGTGAATAATTGTTATCTTCACTTTCAGTGACGAAGCATTTCGCAGGTCCAGGGGGAATATGGACAAGAACTTCCTTCCTGGAAGTTTTTTCGAATACGTCTCGGAAATCATGTTGTATTACATTTAATACGTACATATCCTCGTCTAGAGTATCAACACTTTCTATCAATAGGTTCAGGCGGAAGGACGTACCTAATCCTTCGACTGAGGTGTGAAATCTTGGAAACTGGGACGGACTTTTAAAGCCTTCAAGATATAAGTGTCCATTAATGCAAAATGGACGGATCTCAGATTCGAACTGAAGTGTATAAGAAGGATCAACGTGGGATCCACCAGTTGATGGCCACGTGAGATTGAATGGGATCACAGCTGATTCACCTGCTTGTAGCAATACTTGATCAGTATTGCCTGCTACAGGAACCGAACTTCCTGCGAGAACGATGGCCACTGCGATAATCATGTGGAGGAAGGATTGTACCAGGACAAGGAACGAAGATAATGGGCGATCCACTGATCGACGTTTCTTCTAAATGTGGATGGATAAGAAATGGAAAGGAAAGAAAGGGACAATAGCATTTATTACATTCATTCTCGTAAAAATATAGCCTACCCTGCAAGTGGCAGTCGTGCACACAATCGATCTGAATAGTAGAAAATAATTCTTTTTTTTTTGACTGCCAAAAGCACTAATACTTTCGATATACTGAAGATCGAAAAAAAAAAAAAATCAAATCCGTTTATAATCGCGATTTTCTCCCCTTAAGTTCTTTATCCTCCTTTCCATGTTCTTGCATCTTATAAAAAAAAAGCAAATGAAATTATTCGACAGACCGATTCATAAATTTTCAACATGTTCAAGTAAAAATTTCACAGCCATGATACATCAGAATGTCGAACTCGATAATTGTCCCGGCTATGAAACATTCCAAATACCACATCGTTTTTATTTCTTAGAATCTAAGCGTGGAGTGGGTTGACTAGGATAATAATAGGATGCACTTATGCATTAATGTACGCTCGGAATGTACAGCACAAAAGAAACTGATTTAATAACGGTTATGCACTACCTCCAGCAGTACGTCACTTGAGGTCTTCTTTCAATGCTTTCTAGGGGGCCCACTGAATTACAGCACTGAATGGCCGCGTCTCTAAAGGGTTGGTCTCATAAGGGCCGTGCACCTCTCTGAGTGTGGTCTACGAATCCTTGCGTCGGACGCATGGAGCTTCATGTTTATTTTCCGAACAAGCAGGAGGCGCATCCTAGAGACGCAACAATTTCCAACAATTCGTCACTGGTTTCGCATAGTGGCGTACGCCCACAGGCTAAAGTACAGGAGATGGTTTGCGAAACCAGCGAAAGGGATTTGTTTTGAAGAGGGCATATGGCAAGTGCAACCATCGTCCTTCTTGAACGGGCTTCTTGCTAACATGGCTACAGTTTCTTGCGGGGGTCTCACGAAGTCTGCAGCGCCTTTTGCACTGCAATACGGAGCTGTGGCATACTGCGCGTCAGTTGTAGGTATCTGCAAGGCCCTGATATGGCAAAAGGGTGTATTTGGGTGTGGAAACTTGAGTTTTAGACAGAGCATTTTCTTTTGTAGATAAAGATATTTGAAGCTTGAGTCGGCTCGCTTTTAATTGAGAAGAAATTTGAGGAATTTGCTATGCAAAGTTTGTTTTCAATAAGACGTGTCATCTGGGTTGCGAGGTTGTTGAATTCCTTGTTCTGTCAAACACGACTAAGAATCGCATCCATCTAGTTTTTATGAATAAAAACAAATCACCGTGTAGGGTTCTTTGGATTCTTTTTTTTTTGTTGTTGTTAATTACAACTGGGCTTCTGTCCTGTTTTCATGAATGAAGACTAACCTGTACGATATTCCTGCAAAAGGTAAATTAGTTCCCTCTAGTAAGAGAGGTAGGCACTTTTATTTTGTTAACAGATTAATGGTCCGAAAATATGCAAATTAGTTAAAAGGGACATTGCAAATAGGTATCTAGAAAGATTGTTGGAAGTGAAAGATTGAAGGTCTTAATGATGCAAGGTGCATTAATTCATAAGTGATACGATTAGGTTGGTGATGTGAGCAAAATACATGTAGCATCGGGCGGGGTATCGGGATTCATTCCTTCTTGAGCTTGTATCATCGTAGTATCACATTTTGCTGGGTGAAAGCTAAAGTTCGTTTTTGGTGGTTCTCAACACTTCAGATCTTCCGAAGTGTAGTATGTACATTTAATGTGAAATGCTATATATACTGATAGTGAATGTTAGCCATATTAGAGTGTTAGGAAGGAATTATTTTGTGACAAGACTCATTGATTTTCAAACAAGTATTATTAGTAACACAGATTTGTATGTGTGGGACATGTATACAAACATGTTAGATTTGGAAAGGTCTGTGGTATGAATTACTTATAGTTAAAAATTATGAAAGAGCAATTGAGCATATTGTGATTAATGAGTTATGGCTCTCGAGACATTAGAATTTATATAATTATATGACAATTGTTATAGCAGTTTCAATTATGGATAAATAACTGGAATGGTTAGTTGTCTTACTTGCAATCTCTAACTGTGAAAAAAGTAAAATAAATATGTATGACAACTTAGTAATTTTGAATTTGTTTTTTGTTTAACAGCAGTAATTCCTACACTGGGATTGAGTCCAGCCAGTGTGTTGTTGGAGTGTTGGTTCACGATCACGTGACGAGTTGGTGTTGATCCTGGGTAAGCTGTTGTATTATATTTGGGCGTGGTCTAAGATGAAAATTTAATTGTGTGCATGGTGTACCATATCATGTTTGTACTGTATTGATTTTATTGATTTAAATTGAAATCAGATTGAGATTAATATAGAGTACATTTCAAAAACTTTAAATGAATTCTTGTGCGGAAAACGATTTGACTTATGGATGCTGTCCTTTTGATTGAGGTATTTCGAGATGTCCACTGTTTATAGACAGTGAAGAGTGTAGTTAGTGAGACTTTACAACTTTAGGGAATTTGTATGTCATTTTGCATTAGAGGATAATGACGATGGTCTCTTTGTCTGCCATTCTTTAGGTTTGGTTAGTGTTACAAACATTCGAGGATAAGGGTGGTTAGACAGGTTAACTGCGGGGAACTGAGCATTCATAACTTGAATTAGAATTCGATGCACTTAGTATAATTTTGAATTTAGAAATGCATTTCTACTCTTGAAATAATGCCGATTTTATAGCATTATCTAAAATATAAACTTCAACAGTATGCTTATTTTGTAGGATATTTGCTAAAGGATAGACACTTAACTTTGTCATAGTATAACTGGTTAATTGATTGTAATTTTTAAATCGCGAAGTCCCTCCCTTGGACTCCTCACTTGAACTTGAAAACATGTCATGTTTATCAAAGCACAAATAGAAAAGTCACCATGATTCCTACCTTAAGCCAGCTGGTGCTCCATTTAGAAAAAGAATTGTATATCACCCTTAATTTTCTCCCGGAATTTTCTTCATTTATTACATGTAAGCCTAGACCATTTTTAAAAATAAAAATGAAGTGAGGGACGCGGAATAAGTCCGCTAAAGACAAAGTCCTCTAAGCATGGAAGCCAAATTTCAAAGAAAAAAATCCAGGGGAAAAAAACAAAACAAAACTGCATAGAGTCTAGAGGTCTAGGCCTATCTATTTCCCTTTTCGGTGTCTCGGAGGCAGATTTCGGCCCAGGCGCGGGGAGGGGGGGGGGGTTCAGCTTAGTAGGTCTTACAAAGTTAGCGTTAAACAAAGGCTAAGCCAAGTCCAAATCTATCATGTCTATAGTAGAGTCTAAAGTTAAACCTATCCGGATGAAGCTTTTTTTCACTTGTTAGATCTAACATATCTAGGTCTAACTCTTAGGCTAAAATGTAACTACATGTAACTTAGATCTACCGTATAATGGCAATTATTTTTATCAATATTAACAATAATATTTTAAAAACGTTATGGAAGAGAAACTGGAGCGCAAGGAATAGGAAAGAAAGTGGTAGAGAGTGTACTTGATATAGGACTGCATGACGAGAAAGTGGGAGAGGAAGGGAGAGAGAGAGCATAAGAAAAAGAGGGGAAGAAGGCAAGAAGAACATAATACTGATTCCTAAAGTCCGGTCCTAAACTCAAACTTGTCACAGATTTCTGGTAGACTCTAGTCTCTACATCTAACTTAGATCTAGATCTATTTGACAGTAATACTATGGATCTAGATTCCAAAAGTTAGGTCAAGTGTAAATTAGAGGTCTAAAGGTATTATTATTTGAAAAAAGTAGATGAAATGGGCCTAATAAAGCAGTTAAACTTAGACCCTGACGTTAGAGCTGGGTCTACTTTTAGCAGTTGATCTAGACTGTGAGTCCATCTCCCGATACACCCTTTTGACATAATAGAGACAATGAATCTGTATGGTTTATCTCTAGATACATTCTTTTGCAATCTAGAGGAGAGGGATTTGTATGGTGTATCTCTAGACACACCCTTTTGCCATATAAAGAGAATGAATTTGTATGGTTTACCTCTGGATACATCCTTTTGCCATATAGAGGAAAGGAATTTGTATGGTGTCTCTCTAGATACACCCTTTCGCCATATAGAGGGAAGGGATTTGTATGGTGTATCTGTAGATACACCCTTTCGCCATATTAGGGCAGATGGGGAAGTATGTTCACTTGAAGAGTTTTTGCAGATAAGAGGTGGGCAAAGCTATCAGGAGGGTACGAGACGTCCAAGAGGAGATGCAGTAAGGTGCACGGTCGGTTGTGACCGTGACATACGAATGACGTATGAATAGCAGGATTTGCCCTGTGGCCGACTGCAGCATGCGGACGTGCACGGGAAAAAGACTTGAGCCTGAATTCGCCAATAGCTTAACCACTCTTTTCTTAATCAGTTCAGATTCAATCTAACAACCTATACTTTCTCTTCCTTGACATCCAGCCTCTTCAAAAATGAGGAGTTCTAACATGTCTAAATTATAAAATATAATTTTACAAAATACCTTCATTTTCCATCCTGAGTGCAAGGAAGTTGCTTTGGTAGAGTAAAGATTGCCTCTGTATGACCTACGGTGATCTGCATCCAGACAGCTCGTTAAAATGGTCCTGAAATGCAAATACCGGTATGATGTTTTGTTGAAAGGGAAATTTTAATCGGCTATAAAAGTTTTGCGGGCTAGTTAAATATAAAAAAGCAAAGGGCTTTATTAGCACCAGGTTTGAGTTTATCCACTATTTCGTTAATAGTATTGCAGGAATCTCACGTACATTAGGATACATGCTCGGGAATTCTTACACGAACAAACTCATTTCCTAATGATTACACAGCTACTTACGACCGGAAAGAAATTTTGATATGAATATCCGTATTATGAATACATGTACTTAAAGATAAAGAAAAAGAAATTCTATTACCTTTCGAATTGGTCTGGATTTTCCTTTTCCGTAGTTGGTTGACCACACTGAGCATTCACCGCTGAAAACGGTTCCTATCAGCGATAAATTACATACAATACGAAGAGAAGATTGATTAGAATACAGTGGCTAAAATTATGAAAAAGGAAGACAAATTCATAGCCTCCACTACTCTAAATAAACCTTTGTTGTTTTTGTTATGAGGTTATCTTTGATAAAGACGTGAAGAATGAAAAAGATATTTAGATGTAAGATACTTAGATGTAAGTCAATGATAAGACGATCTTGAACGTTTATAATTTCTTGCAGAATATTCTGGCGTTCATAGTGTACATTTTTCTTTATTATTTTCTTCTTCTTCTTCTTCTTATCTCTGTCTCTCTCTCTTTTTTTCATTGATACTTTTATATTGAATATGTCGGTCTCTGTAATAGTCTTAAACATGGCATCTTTGATTTAAGGGCTTCTGCTCCAGTCGGTAACAGGCAAGTGCTTGCGTATGTGACGAATAGTTATCATAATTCTAATGTAAACTAGTTCTTTCCATTTGTAAATGTTTCGATGTGAAAATTAAACGGAAAGTTTTACTCACGGTGAGTACTGTGTGGCATTTTGAGTTTGTTTCTTCATATGGATGATCATTTGTCTTTGTCGCATTTAGGGAGGGTTGGCTGAATGCTATGTGTTTCCATGTGCAGGATCCACGATGGTCTGTGATGTTTGTCGTGCTTTCACATCGTTCAGGAATGGGGTCATCCATAATTCCTCCACATGTTTCCCTTCTTACTGAACAATCAAATGCTTCGCTGTGTAGGTTTGTAGGTTTAACAGTTTTCCCAGGACTTTTGGGCTTAGCAGTGATGAAAGGATTAATTTCATTCTCTTCTCTCTTGTCGATGGGAGAAGACATTGTGGGCCGATATCCACCGTGGACTGATGCGACTTCTTTTTCATCACCATCAGTGGCTATATCAGAGTGTTCAGTATTATAACCAAAGCATTTGGCTGGGCACTGGAGGGATGGTATTTTATAGTGATACCGGTTGTCAACCTCCTGTATTTCCTCTGATGTTCTTGTAGTAAGATAGTCTTTACTACTTGGATTACTTCCCTGTGGTGGATCTCTCGTATCGTCGCCTCCATGTAAGGTCAAGTATTCTACGACTGCTGAATGACCTTCGTTTTCTGCTACCTCAAGCGGTGTCAGGCCATCGATATCTCTCGCCTTCAGGTCAGCACCCTTCGTCATAAGGAATGCGACTACGTCCTGGTGTCCTTCTTGTGCTGCAGCATGGAGTGGCGTCCATCCATCTTGATCTTCAGCATTTACATTAGCATTGCGGTCTACTAGGTATTTTACCATTTCGCTGTTTCCATTGAAACAAGCACCGTGGAGAGGAGATTTGCCGCTTGTTGTTCCGTCATCTACATCAGCTGCCGTACCACAAAGGAATTTTAACAATCGTGTATGATTGTTTTGTGAGGCGATAAAGAGCAGGGACATTCCTTCAAACTTGCTGTTTTTGGCCCCCTTTTCTGTGAGATATTTAGTAACCTCCAAATGGCCATTATGAACTGCAGCGTGCAATGGAGTCCAACCCTTACCGTCTTCCTTGTTCAAGTGGGAACCACGGTTGATAAGTTGTTGGACGACCTTAACGGAACCGTTTGCAGCAGCAGCATGTATAGGAATCTGTCCTCTATTAACTTCAAGGTTTACATCAAGACCTTGAAAGATAATTAGAAAATTGGCTATATCCAAATGTCCCTCCAGTGATGCCATGTAAAGAAGGGTCGATCTGTCTGCTTTGGTAACCCAGGCTCCCATTCTGAGGAGATAGAGGACTACATTCAAATTGCCAGCCTGAACTGCATAATACAATGGTGTACATCCGTTGTTATCTCTCTTGTTCACATCCGATTTCTCTTCAAGGAGATACTGGATGACTTCAATGTCACCGTGAGCTGCTGCACCATGGAGAGGAATTTGACCAAGGCTGCTCTCCTCTTTTACACAAGACCCTTTGCTAATGAGGTGTTTGACGATATCCAAGTGGCCAGACTGGGCTGCAATAAAGAGCGACGTCATTCCCTTAAATTTGTTATCGACAGCTCCTTTCATCATGAAATATTTGACGACTTCTAAATGGCCATTTTGAACTGCTGCGTGAAATGGAGTCCAGCCGATGATGTCACTTTTGTTCAAATCGGATCCCTTTTTGATGAGGGTTTCAACAATGTCAAGTCTACCATTAGCAGAAGCAGCATGAAGAGCAATCTGACCCGTGTTGTTCTCCCCGTCTACAGAGACTCCACTTGAAATTAGAAGATTCACTGTACCTAAGTGGCCTAGTCGGGATGCCATGTAGAGTAGGTTCTCTCCGTCATATTGAGTATCTCTGGCTCCTTTTGAAAGGAGATATTTGACGACATCTAAGTGGCCAAATCTTACTGCAAAGTAGATTGGCGTCCTGCCATCCTCATCACAGCTGTTTACACTGCATCCACGTTGAATGAAGTACTGCACATTTTCAAGGTCACCACTGGCAGCTGCATCATGCACTGAAGTCGAATTAATAATGAATCTGGCAGTATCTTGATGGCCATTAATGGCTGCATGAAGCAGTGGCGTCAGACCCCTTTCATCGGCGTTGTTTACGGTGGATTGTTGATACCTAAGATATTTGACAATATCAGACTGACCATTTGCAGCAGCAGCATGAAGAGGAACCTGGCCGCTATCTGTGCATTCATTCACATCAGCTCCGTTGGAAACAAGATACTTCACGATATGTAAATGGCCATTTCGAGCTGCCAGATACATTGATGTCATCCCGTTATATTTCGAATCGGTAGCCCCTTTTGTCAAAAGATATTTGACAGTATCTAAGTGACCATGTTGAACTGCGGCATTCCACGGTGTATAGCCGCTGTGATCTTTCTTGTTGATATCGGATCCTCGATCAATAAGATATTGAACGACGCCAAGGTGACCTCCAGAAGCTGCACCATGAAGAGGAATCTGACCCATTTCGTCTTCCTCGTTAGTATCACTACCTCTTGAGATGAGATATTTGACGATCTCTAGGTGTCCATATCGTGATGCCAAATTTAGAAGAGTCATTCCATCATATTTTGTATCCAAGCTAGCTTGCTTTGTTGTGAGATAATCAACGACTTCTACATGACCGTTCATTACTGCAGCATGGATTGGTGTGAAATCTGTGAAATCGCCTTTGTTGATATCAGATCCACGTTCCGTAAGATATTTGACGATTTCGAGGTGTCCCTTATCCGCTGCTCCATGGAGAGGAATTCGCCATATGTTAGTTTCCTCGTTTACGTTAGCTCCTCTATCTACGAACAGCTTGACCATATCAAGGTTACCAGTAAGTGATGATACATAAAGTAGAGTCATTCCGCCGTAACTGGTATCGTGAGCTCCATTGTTTATGAGGAGTTTGACAACTTCCAAATGACCATTTTGAACTGCAAGATGAAGCGGTGCCATGCCAATGTCATCTTCCAGGTTTATGTCGCAACATTGTTCAATGAAATAGTTGATGATATCAACTGATCCAGCCGCCGCTGCTTTGTGAAACGGTATTCGACCATAAACATCTTTTTTGTTTCCCTACTCTTTTCGAGAAGAGCATTTTTGCAGATGAGTAATTTCCATTACAGACTGCTGCATAAAGAGGTGTCCGGCCTTCCTCATCACATTTGTTGATCTTACTTCCTGCTTTGATGAAGCTTGTTATGATGTCATCACAACCTTTCGAAGCGGCTGTATGAAGAGGTGTCCAACCCAGGTCACATTGCATATTCACATCTCCACCACGCAGAATGAGTAAGTCAACGACGTTTTTATGTCCGTTCTCGGCAGCTGCATGAAGAGGACGTTGACCATCCTTACTTGGTTTATTTGGGTTTGCTCCCCGTGAAATGAGGTGTTCAACACTTGCAAGATGTCCTTCTAAGGCTGCCTTGTAGAGAGGGGTGTATCCCTCCTCGTCCATCTGGTCTATGTCATGGATGAAGGGTACCTCTTTTTTCAACTTGATGGCATCACCTAAACACATCTTTCTGTGGAATCTGAATCATCGCAGCCCTCTCCACATTCGTATTGGTTTCTAGGGGTACTCTGATCTTTGTTGGTAGTGGAGGAGATGTACATTCTTCCATTTGGGTGCTCTTGTCTTCAACAAATGAGTCAGTGTATACTCTTTCGAAGGTTCCTTTCACACTATGTGCTTCTTCGTCCACCATGTATGTATTAGGCTGTTGTGATGTGTATCTCCTTTATTCGCATGCTCTTTCTGTTCTTCACTATCTTTAGTCTTTAAAACGTCAGCTGAATGTTTTGAAGGCATGTTTCGACTCGAATGGCATCAGCGGTTTGCTCCTTCCGTTTGCCCTACAACAAAATGCACAGTTCCATCGTTGTACTAATAGTAAAATTATAGAAGTATAATTAGGAGTAAACCAAATCAGTACCACAACCCCAAATGTTATTTAATAAGTTTTAAAAGTTCTTCCGAAACAGATTGAAATTAAGAATTTCGATGTGAAACAATATCTTCTGCTATTAGATGTGAATTTAAGTTTAAATGCAGTGCACGTTTACACAGGTTGTGTTACTTAGTTGTTTTTTTTTTCTCACCGTGGCCATGTTTCATTGGAGAGGGGGATCAAAATTTCGTAAATACAATAATGCATTACCATCGGGAATAAAAGGTTTCATCCACATTATCAATGGATGAGTAAAAATAAGGATATCAAAGCGAGTGAAAAGGGAGGCGGGAGGAATCAGGAACTAAGGAACAGGGCCGTACGCAGAAATTTTTTTCCGGGGGAGGGCAAGACACGTAAACATTTTCGAAGAAGCTCGAAAAGCGAGGGAGCGAAGCGACCGAGCTGGTCACGAGGGCACTTTTGCATTTTTAAAATGAAATTGAGGGATTTGATGCACATTTTCTCGAGGAATTTTGTGAAAATTTTCAATAAAAAATGTAAGATTTCAAAATTTCGGGGGGGGGGGGGGGGCAACTGTCCCCCCCCCCCCCCCCCCCCCCGCTGCGTACGGCCATGCTAAGGAAGACTATTTTTTGATGAGTTGGTAAATGTAGATATGATTTAAAAAAATGATAAACTATAAAGATGAAAATTGTGATAGATGATTTGCAAATTCTTCTACAAAAAATAGGGGATGATAAATGTATCGAGGAACAACACGAAGTGAATGGCCTTTGTGTTTGTCTATTGTACATACTGTTCAAATGAAATATCAAGGCAAAGTGACAATATTTTGACACTTATTTTGTTCTTTATATATCTACAAACTTCTTATCATATATCCCTTGTGTTTACTCTCTAGTAGCGAAGTCTTCTTTCTTCCTCTCCCTTATCAACATCCAAAAATAGATTTCCGATTTTTTTTTCCAAATGAGGGAAATTTAAAACTTGACAATGCAGATAGTGATACCCTTAAATTTTCCCTTACCCTTACCCCTTTTTAATCTGTACATAAATTATAAGGTTTAGATAAGCATTACACGTCAAATAATGCAAAGATGTCATGAGACACTACGGTAGGTGCTTAGATTTACGTGCTGTGACAGTAGATCAACAGTATTGAAAACCGAACTTACTGTTTCCGATCCTTCATTCCAGCGTTATTCTCAGCGTCTTGAGGATGACTCGTCTCATTTTTAGAATAATTTTCAAACTCGCACGCATTCTCAATAACCTGCAAAACAAAAGAATGGAAGATCAGTTGTGCATTTCGTGAAAAAAGCACTAAATTTGGCATGCAGATAAATCAAACGAAATATAAAAAACGTAATGTTACGGCGTCTCAGAGGATGCTCATATAGGCATATTTTAAACTGATCGCAACAGGGGGCATTATATATATATATATATATATATATATATATATATGTATATATATTTACATATATATGTATACAAAGTCAAATTCAAATTCAAAGTCAAAGTCAAATGTAAGAATGTAAATTTCGAGTAAATATGAGATTAATATTCCAAATTTAGATGTTTCAGGGCTGCAATATTTCGGAAAATATTATTTACATATTAAATTCATGGTTGACTAAACTCATGACCAAGAAATAAACAACTAAATTATGAAAATTTTTAATGTTGAAATCTTTTGAGAAACATGTTTTAAGAGGTGCCATTTTCTTTCTGAAATGATATTCAATACTGCATGGTTCAGTGGGCACGGGATAGAGACGAAAGATAACCATACTGAACTTTCGCCGTAAGAAATATAGTTGCTCTGTGCTTTGACACAGACATGATGACAGAAGAAAAATCATGTTTTTCATTGACAGTTTTGTCGGACGCATTAATTCTGACAGTTTTATGCCGTTATAAATAATGTTTGGCAAGCTTAGGCAATCCCATTCCATTGCCAATTTCGTAACGTCATGCGTAAGTGAGCAAACAGTACAGGAAAATTGCAAACACCAAGTTAAGGGCCACGGCTTTGGCTCCATTCATGTAGGAATTTAATCTTGTATTAACAAAAGCTTGTTTAGGACCTTCTACAGATTTTTCTAAAATTTCATTCCATATTTCACGGTTGACTGAGCTCAGATAAGGGACCAAATTGTGCCTTTAAAACTCTTTAAAACAGGGTTACCCATTCTGTTTGCTGTATCATGAATCAAAGTTCCCCAGAGCTCGAGATTTCAGATTCGATTCCCGGCGGAGACATTTTTTCAACCTTTGCAAAATTTCCAAAATGGTAGGACAGCTCTGGGGAACTTTGATTCATGCTACGCTATTATTCTCTCAATTGTCTCGCAAAAATATATATATATGTATATATATCTTGAAATAGTCCACGTATCGGCATAAGTAAACCAACCAACCAACAACAGTCAATATGGAAAGTTGACTTAATAATACATTTTTAATTGCCAATAAGATTTTAATTAATCCGAATTTGCGGAGGCCTCCCCCACTTTAAAAATTATTATTATTCATTTATTGCAACCATAATGATTGAATGATTCACATACAAACAGTAAATTTGAATTCTAATACATAAAAATTACATACATATAAAAAGTACATTTTAATTCAAATACATAAAAAAAAAAAATTAACATTCATTTTCATAACATAATAAAGAGGAATTAAGAACAAGAACAAGGGGGAAGAAAATAGAAAAGATGAGGAAGAAAATAAAGGAGGAAAAGGGAAAGAACCCAAGTAAAAAGAAACATAAAAGGGGGAGGAGAAGGGAAGGGAAGAGGAAATAGTGGAGGAATGAGAAGACAAAAAGGGGAACGCATGTAGATTATGAATTAAAGAATATTCATAATACACGACAATCATAAAATATATTCAAAACCCACATATGATTCAAAATCTAAAGTGGAAACAGTCTTGACCGTATATTCCTAAAATATTTGCACTTTATGTCCCCTTTCGAAAGGGGATCTTGGTTTATCCCTTCCTCAGGGATAAAGACGATAATGAAATATGTACAAAAATACCCATTTCAATATCAACAGACGCAATCTAAACGTGACCATAACCACCACTGTGTTGCTAAGCAATTTTGCGCTTTTTCTTTTAAGATAGCGCTCATTTATGAGTCACATATGTATGCACTTCCGTGCCACAAGTATTACAACACAGCAAAATTGCGTATGCATGTGATTTTTAGTTTATAGCCAATTAATTTTGAGGACCATTTGTGTATATCTTAAAAGGGAGAACTTGTCCTTTTCTGTCCCGAGAGCAGTAGATATCCTGACTCAGTCATGTCTGAAAAATGGAGAAGACAAAAGACCAAAGGAAACGGATCGCTATATTGGGCTGTGGGGGTTATCATTGAAAGGTATCGTGATACTCCCCCTTCATATTTCACCCCAACATATTTACAAGTTTTGTATACACTTTTTGCAAGAAAGTTATGCCCACAACGTATCCAGAAAAGAGTGCAGGAAAATAACCACAGCCAGAGAAGATAGATTTCTGTGGGCCGTTGACAAGACGATGCCAAGGAGGATTGCTCCAGACTCATTATCGAGAATAAAATATAATAGGTATGTGAAGAATTCGCTTATGGAAATTATTTTCGATATCTTCAACACCCTGTAATCAGCGAATTCTTCACGAATTCATATTTTGCAGGATAATTGTGCCGCGCATCCTCCTTGGCAACGCCTTGGCAACGGCCCACAGAAATTCATCTTCTCTGCATGGGTGGGGTTATTTCCCCCCCGCTGTTTTCTGGAAACATTATGGGTATTATTTCCTTGCTAAACGTGTGCACAAACATTGTAAACCTCGTTGGAAAGAAATACAAAGGGGAATGATTTCTTTCACTGATAACTCCCACCTCCCAATATGGGCACTTGCTTCCTTTGGTCTTTTGTCTTCTTCACTGTTTTATACATGACCGAGTCAGGATATTTACTGCTCTCAGGACAGACAAGGACAAGTTCTCCATTTTAAGATAACCATTTACGCAAATGGTCGGTAGTACTCATCAGTTATTAACGGGAAATCACAAAATACAGAAAGGCTTATAACTCAGAAAGGCCTCCACAATTTAGCTATGTTGCAATACTTATGGCACGGAATTTTTTTTTTTTTTTTTTTTTTTTAAACAATATTATGTTTATGGGGACGTATAACAGTTTCTCCGAAAAAAAATGGTGGTGGGGGACATGAAACACGCTTATGGGGACGTTTTGATGGCCTAGAAGAAAAGAATGTCCTTCTAACACCGATTTATAGTAATAAATATTTATTAATACACACACACACACACACACACATACACACATATATATATATATATATATATATATATATATATATAAATACATATATGGGGTGCATGTGGGCGGGTGCACGTGCGTGTGTGTGCGAGTGTGAATATATTAGATGTTTGAAAAACTAACTTTTTATTTTTAGTAGGAAAAAAAATTACATCAGATAATACAGATATTCATATAGGTTTATAGCTGAACAATTCAGTTTTGCTGGGGGTGATTTTAAGGTGATATCTTAAATCACTCTCATGAAATTCATGCTTATTTTAAAAGTTAAGTTAGGTTTCAAATTTCCCCCAATTTCCAAACCCCTTCTACGAAACTAAAACTTTGTACAGGAGTCAATGTGTGTGCATGTGCCTGCCTGCACAATAACCATGGAAATGCACAATAAGCTTGCTCAATAGAGTTTGTAAGGTGTGTGTTCAGAGCCTTTTTCACTGGCTTTTGTGTGAGAGATAGGTACAAACGTTCACAAACACACACACTTACCCTGCGCAGAGTTCTGATTTTGTACAGGGGACTGGAAATTTAGCAAAAATCTGAAACCCAACTTTAAAAAAAAAATAAATTGAATCACAAAACATTCAATTCAGTTCTAACGCTAGAAGACAAAGCTTGTTAAACAAATACCGAATAGCTTAAATGAAGCCTTGCTTTGATTGATCATTTGATAACAATAAATCGATGATGTGGTAACAAATTAATTTAAATACACCATATTAAGTTCAAAAATATATTTAAAAAGAAAGCAATGAAAAGATGGGAAGAAAGTGCTATGGTTCACAACTAATAAACTAACAAAAAAGAAAATATGAGAAGGATGGAGTGTTGAAGAAACTGAATTAGAAAATGAGACAATGAAAGTAACTTGGAAAAAGGAGAACGAAGGAGAGGAAGAGAAAGAGGAAGAGAGGAGAGAAAAAGGAGGGAAGGAAGATTTATGATTGATGACATCATATTCCAAATACCTCCAACGAAATCTTGCACTGTTCAGGTATAACCCATATCAATGTAAAATTTATTTCACTATAATGAAAGAAATAAAAATGCCTTCGCCCGGAAATCGAACGCGGGCCACTGGCTTGTCCATATTCGTTCAAAATCCAAACAATACTTTTATTATGGTGCAGGGTATGATAAAAATGTTCTCACAATATCGGATTTGCTTAATCCATCTCTCCCTGGCCATAGATTGAGGAATTAATGTTGGATTCGATATACCCTGTTCTGATAGTAGAAAGTTTGATTTCCTAATCCAGAATATACCTAAATAATGGCTTATCTCCGATCTCCAAAATATTGATGTTCACAATAGTGATAATGTTCATCATATTATGTTAATTCTTAAATTGATAGGTATTAAGAAATTACCCAGCTATGCTTACAGCATTTCGTGTGGTAAATCTAGTCCTGATGCACGTTATAAATATTGGAACAGTACCTTACCCATTCCTGAAAATACTTTGCAATAATCTCAAATGTTTGATAGACACTAAAATTCGTTCTTTTTATTTCAAAGTTTTTTACAAATGCATTGCTTTTAACAGTTAATGATTTTCTTTTCAAGATTAAAAGGGAATATTCCCATGCCATTTTTGCAACATATTCCCTGAAACGCCTGTTCATTTATTTTGCGACTGTGAAAAGGTTTCCCCATGTGGCATGATTTATGAACTATTTTACTACAAAAGTTCGATTCCAATTCTACTTTGTCTAATTTAAAAAAAAAAAAAATGTTTGATGACCCGAATGATAAATTTATATCTTATTTTTATTATTAAAGTATTTCATCATCATCTGTAAATTCAGCAAAGTTGTTCCAAATTTTGGTGCATTCAGATCATTTGTTAAGAAAACAAAAGGAAACTGAATATTATTCGGCCAAAAAAAAAAAAAAGAAGGAAACTCTCTGCTCATTTCAAGAAATGGAAGTTTGAAGTTCAAGTTTAGTTTTCTCTATTCCCCCAAAATGTATTATTGTATGCATATATCCTGTTTACTTTGTGATTCTTAAATCCTTTGGGTATACGAATACATGCCATCAGAGTTCTGACCCTATCATGTGTCAAAGCGGTCAAATACATGTTTTGTAATATATATATTAACGTCAAGTACCAACTACGTATCAGATAATTAAGCAAATAATACAAATAAATCAATTTCCCAGTATCTCTGATATAATTATTATACGAGCCATTTGCCAGAAAAATAACGATGCATTAATGACGTCACAAACTGGGCCAATTCTGTCTAAACATACGAATTCCCATAAAGAATGAACATAACTGCAGTGCAATCATTCCTCAAATTATAAAGAATTCATTGTATTCAAAGGTGCCCTATTACACGCCACACTACAGGAGAAATGAAACCGATTCTGATAAACGAAATCTTTTTTCTGTAAATACACAAGTTCTAGTTTTAATGAGCAATCACAGAAAACCAAAATTTCAAATTCAAAAGCCCGCCGAATGATTGCATGAACGGCATTCGTTCCCTCTTGAAACGCCGAACAAACCACGGCGTATGCAGCTGAAAATGCACTGGCGTATATTTTGTTTACAAGCGACTGATTCCTTTATTTTTAACGCCTCATTTTCCATCCAAATAATACCATGCAGGGGTTTAGAGTGAGGTAATATATTTAACATTTAGAATGACGCTATTGCCACTCTCGACCGAGGTGCAGTAAATTGTTCCCAGGTAGACTTGTACACATATATTTTTCACATTTTCAAATAGAAATTCTAAAACATGATCGTCATTTATGACAGATAATAAAAAAAAAAAATTACTATTAAACTGGTGAAAAATAAAAGTCGAGGGATATTTGTGCACGCCATCCCCCTTTCAAAAAAGCGTGTGTGTGTGGGGGGGGGGGGGAGGGATATATACCTCCATCCACCGGGATTCACGCCTATGGCTTTAACCTGCTAAAGCTCCCCACGATGATCTGCGCAGGAATGCCAAAGCTACGTATAGTAGCACGCTCACTCATGTACCCCTGGAATTATACAAGGGGATATGTGGATGGCACAGTACAGGTTAACCATTAGACCACGGAAACGGCCAGTGGTTTCGAGACTTCAAATTCGCTTATCCGACATATTGACGAATCTTCAATCTTCACTCTGAAGCAGGCTGATGAGTTTTAAACAAGGACCAGCCGCATGCATGTCATCCAGATACGTGTATATGTTGGAATAATTAATAATACATACTAATTCAAGGAAAGAAATCTTTAAATGTCGAGCAGAACGCCAGTGAGAATGCTGAGAGGGTCATGAGGCAGTCTTCCTACTAAGAAGCTTTATTTCATTTATTTATTTATTTTTTTTTGGGGGGGGGGGGAAGGAAATTTCCACGGGGATATTGTGTTGGGATTTATTGCAAACATTTCTTTTTTCTTTTCGGATAACTCCATCTTTGACTTGGCTTATTGCCTTTTCAACGTCAATCTTTCATTTCATTTCGAACTCTTTAGAATGGCATTCATGGGTGACCAGTTGGAGTCAAAGGCCCGACAGTCTTTAACAAAAATCTTACTCTCTTATTTTCAAGGACAGAAGAGCGCGCTGCATATCAATACCAGTGCAATTTGAACTTTGCTGTTGACCCTGCCCCCTCATTCTTATGCAATGCCAATTCCATGAGAGCATAATCATTACAAATATAATATAATTTTTAACTGTTTAAAGAGAAATAAATACAACTTATGATGTCTATGTGTTGGTAGAATATTTAATAAAATAGTAATATATATTTAATGCTTTTAGCCAACTTCTTTAACCTGGCCTATTCTGAATTGAAGCTAATGCAGACAATCCGTTTAAAACAGATTCTGAAAGTGTTGAACATTGCATTTTTACACTCTACATTTAAAAAAAAAATTAATCGAAACATGCCAATATTTGCAACTTTTCGAAAAAAGTGAAAATCAGGTTTTAACTTCAGATAATTCATCAAAACCCATTAAGTCATATGAGACTTCTGCAAGGTCACAAATGGATGCTTATCTTGAGCCCTCCTTTTGCACCACTGCACATTCGTGCAATTAAATTAAACGATCATAATAATTAGCTTCTTCCTCCACCACTATACAAATGAAACAAAAAAACAGTTATTGTGCTTAAACATCCGTAGAATAATAGCCAGTATCTATACTGCACTACAATCTAAAGAAAATATCAAATGAACACGTGCCATATTTTTTCCCCTCAAAATTAATTGAGCATACAAAGAGTTAATTAAATAACTATGGATTTCAGCATCTGAAAGTGAAGTGTTGATCGCTTACTTGTACGTGCTTATGGCAAGCCTATTAGAATTCAAGTTTGATTTTAATATCACAGATTCCAATATTGTGATATCACGAATTACCTCTGGTTTATCAATCATGAATTCTCACTGGTTTATCACATAAATCCTATCTATGAAATGAAAAAAAAATCAAATTCGTGATATCACAGTTTTAATTTGTAAATATCAAGATTTCTAGTTTCTAATATCATGAATTCACACGGAATTCCAGCACTCACATTGTGCAAAAAAAGAGAGAAAGAAAGAAAAAAAAAAAACCCGAGGATTTCAAGCAATATATTCGTGCAGAAATTCGACGATAAATTCAAGGGCTATGTTTGCTCAGAAATTCACAGGGAATTCGAGCATTTGTTTTGTGCATAATATGGGCAAATTTCAAATCCCAGCTTTTGATCTGTATACCAGTGCTTACCTCAGTTCCGTATAGTACTGCCGGGCGTTCTCTTATCTCCTTGCTATCCATGTTTAGCCCCATGATGGTAACACCTGGACAAAAAGTAAAACAAACAAAAAATAAAAACAAACCTGCCTTACAAGAAAATGAAAGAAGTCGATTACAGAAATGTACACATATACATCAGTCCAAACAACAGCTTCTGAATAAAACAAAATGACGTAATAATAATAATGCAGAAGGTATTGATTTTGGAATAATTGATTGTAAATGTTCAGGGTTTTTTTATAAAAAAACATTCAATAGCAGCCAAAGGCTGAAGAAAAAATTGCAATAAAAACGCCACGGGGCCGTTGCATAAAACTTACTATAATAACAAAACTACTATCACAGTAAGTTTTATGCAACGGGCCCCAGGAAAAGAGAACTCGATATTAAATTAGAACAAAGGACAAAATAGAAACACAATTAAATATCCAATTTAACAACAAAATGAATATGACAATCATAATTACAACAGACTAGGAAACAGCAGATATTGAAGAAAAGGAAGAAAAAGCAGAAAGCAAACAACATAGGCATATTAAATGCAACTATTGCATAACGGTGTTTGCAAAATTATGATATTAAATAAGAAGTTGAACTGCCATGAGATTAAAAAAAAAACAAATGTTATCTTATAGACCTGTAGACCATAGGCTGCGATCTCGAGACGTCTCCATCTCCGTAGCCTACAAGCCACAAACGACTATAAAGAATTATTGTGGCATCATTTGATATCACGTAAAACAACATTTCAGCAAATAATATAAAATAAAATCGGAACAAAATAAAATGAGATATAAAACAATGAAAATAAACCGCTTCTCGAATAAAAGGTGACAGTTTTCCTACTGAGGATGATTTTTTTCTCTATGATATGGCTAAAACTTAGTTGTTAGCAAATTAATTCAACGTATTTTACTGACCTGCTGGCCACATGAAGAGTTGTTTATTTCCGTCGGGTATTTTCATCTTTTGTTGAATAGACTTTTCGGATATTGTTTATAAATTTGATTTGATATAAATGTCATGAGGTTATTGCAAAAATATGAACTTCCTCTACTATTGCATATCACCCTGCAAATCATATTTCTGTCAAGTTATGGTCAATCATCATCATCTTTTTGATTGAAACTCTCGTTTACATCGTTTATCTTTACCTCTGTAAGCCCGACGTCCGATAAACATGCTACAGCGCCGATAAGATTAGGAATGGTTGCGGAAGCAAATTAAGTAATTTTGGCTTTCTTTCAGCGTCAGCGTGGAAAAGGTGAGAAAATAATCAATCTTCTGGCATTACTACGAATCTCTGCCTGCTGAATGGATGCTTATTTACTAAATTTGCCTTCAGCGTCTTCGAGGCTTAATCACCCCAAAAGTAAAAACCGAAAATGGCAAAAAAGGCCTTTTCTTTTGAAGGTGCAAATATCTGGAACACCCTTCCTAGTGTAGTTCGAAATGCACAAACCAAGCAGACATTTTGCACCAGTTGTCTGATGAATATGATATTGGCATTTATTTTCCCAATTGTTCTTGGACAATGCATTGTCCAATGCATTGGATAATTACATAAACCAAGAGACTTCATCTCCCACAATTTGATGTATTGAGATTGATAAGTTCTCCAGTTACAGTTCTTTTATATTATTATCATTCTCATTCTGTACTTTTACTCTCCATTACCTCATAATAATTTTCAGAAAGATATTACATATTTTTGATTTTCTATGATTCACGTTGTTAGATAAACAAATATAAATTATATTTATACATAATGACTTACATGGGCTATTTGAGAGGGTTTATCTTCCTAAAAACCAACTTATGACCATTGCTGAACTAGCTACATTATAGTTGCAAACACCAAAGTGTAAGTTAAATTTTCTATAAAAAACTTTTTTGTTTTTGTTTTTTTTTCTAACTCTGGAAATCAAGTTACACTCAAATATTAGCATCAAAATTTACGGCTATACATATTTTTCTCTATGAATAATTGATAACTAGTAATGTTATTACAATATAACGATATCAAAATATTAAAATCAATTATATTAATGACTTCCATTACAATGATAACAATGATGATGATGATAATAATAATAATAATAATAAAAGTAATGATAGTAATATATCACGGATTAGAGAGTATTGTGTACCTATGTTTTGCTAAAGAGGACAAAATTTAATTTTGAATTTTAGTTTCACATAATTTATGATGGATGTTTAGTTAATGTTTGTATAATTAAATGTTTTCATCTTATTTATGAGTTTGATATTCCAGGCCATAATTTGCTTTGATTTTTCTTTCTTAAAAAAAGATAAAGATTCATTCAAGGTTTCGTGTTTTTTTTTTCAAAATCTGCTGATGATTTTCTTTTGAAAAAGACTTATCTCTCATTGTTACATCTCAGGTCAACATTCGAAATGAAAAGAAGAAACATTTTTGTTGCTGAGCTTGACTCATTGCCAATAAATAAGTGTGGGAAAACCCTAACCGTCATGCCTTTTGTTCAAATTGAAAAGCAAAGGCAGGAATTGTGGAAGCATTCATAACTCTTTTGAAGACTGAAAAGAAGTCATTGTTATCACCTCCTATTCAAATTTGTTTTTCTGAAACTCCGTGGGCGAGTAATCCTTTCATTAAATTTCATCAGGGTTTTTTTTTCTTTATTAATTTTTTATGAGAAAAGCAAAGTTAAATGAACTATGCAGCAGATCAATGGAGTGATAGAATCCCCCAGCAACTATCTCAAATAGTGTGCATCCAAAAATCAAAGCTTTGATGTTTCGAGAAAACGTAACAATCAATTTGAATGCAAATAAAACAGAATCTTATTTCAGGCCTATAAAGATGACTTTAAGAAATACACTTATTGATATTTTTGTTGGGTACCTTGACAGCATCGCCTAATAAACCTATAGTTTCGGAGGCTGTAACTCCAGGCCTTCGTGATAGATGGTCAAAGTGATTTGATACACTTACCTCAGGTTCGCACTTCTGTTGCTTCAAATTTATTAAGGCCCATTCCCCCGAATTATGGAATAGACTCCAAAAAGATACAAAAAATGCTCATCTCTTTCCAGTTTAAAAATGTTATGCTGGGCAATGTTAATTTCTTCACACTGCTATGCTCTTGATATTATTTTCCCTTTTTTCTGCATCAGTGTACTATTCTTATGTTGATAGAGTGGTCCTTTTTTCTTTTTCAAATAATGTATTATGCTTATCGTGAATTTCCCTGTATATTCATTGTTGTTGTTGTTTTTTTTTCATTTTAATTTGGTTGCCCTTTTTTATAAGCTCTGCTTTCTCCGGGGTCACCCAAACATTGTTGTGTTTTGTTGAATTTTCTATTACAATGATAATGATGATGATGATGATGATAATAATAATGATAATAATAATGACAATAATAATAATAATAATGATAATAATAATAATAATGATAACAATGATGATAATAATAATAATAATAATAATAATAATGATAATAATAGTAGTAATAATGATGATAATAACAACTCTCGCCAATCGAATTAGTATACATGTCATACAAATTAAACGATACCTCTCGTATGGTGTCTATCGGTCATTGAAATTCAAACAAAGAGCAATCATTTTAATTTTAGAGCACGCAAATTCGTTTTTGAGCGATCAAAAGTGTTAATAAAAAAACGATTTCATTAATATGCGATTGATTTGAAATGTCGGCAATGAAATTAAGAAGTCGCTGGTGCTGAACGTGTTTGCATTCAAGTTCGTCTTAAGGACGTCAATTTTTACTTTATTCATTCACTTTAGAATCTCTCTGTCTGATGTTAGTTTGGACACCATAGAATCTCACATCCATACATGCATATGCACTTACAATTTATTTTTAAATTTCTTGCTTTTTTATCTTTGTCATTTCATAGTCATGATTATATTTTCCTTTCCTTTCAGATTTCTTCTATATTACTGATATAGATATGTATTTTATAAATCCCATTTCATTTTTGTTTTTACGATTTTCATCTGATTTTTTTTTTCATGTTTCTTGTTCGCGTTTCCTATTTATGTTGTATACCTTTTTTTCTTTTCTTGTGTGTATGTTCATGTTCATCATTTAATTAATTCCTCATATAATTTCCATGATCATTTATCATCTCATCATTTCAGATATGGTGATAAATGATCATATAAATTCCATGATCATTTATCATATCTGAAATTCTGACAGTCTATTCGTTGATGTTTTCCTTACTAGTCACTGACGAAGGAATGTCTGGCTTTGTCGGTATCAATTATTATATTTTGTTCAGTAAAGAGTTGCTGTGCCACTTTTAGGGTTGCCAGGAACAATCACTCTGTTATGAATATTCATGAAATTTGAAAGCGTTTGTTTACTCATATATTACGCTAATACATGAATAAATCATTTGGGAAATAAGGAAAATTTAAATTGGATCAGAGGAGAACCAGGCTAAGACCCCCTAAGAAATCAAACACCCATTACCATGAACAAAAAATTCTGAGAACCTGAAATCTACATTATAACCATATTTGATATCGAAAGAAGGAGAATATTTACAGAATGACTAAAACAGGACCAAAGCTAAGTATTTACCTGAGCCATGGCCCCTAAATCCCTGCTGTTTTTAGTTCTGATTTGTATGAACCTCACATTTTTTATTTTCAATGCAGCAAGTTTAATTATAGGTGTTCATTAACGAATATGAATGACCAAAAAGACTGAAATGATACGAGCGGACAAATTTGAAATACCATTGACGAATACCATTGCTCAATGTGTCAAAATTGACTGGCGCTATTTGCAATTTGATTGCTGAGTTGTTGCTTTTGAATGGCCAAAGACGAATTTGAATTCTAATTTTTTTTATAGCGATCGCGTTTCGGACTAAATTGATTCCTCGAAATGCTAAATTGATTGGAGTAGGTTTGAAATTGACCGGGAAATGCAGCATAATAATCATAGTAATAGCGATGCTTATACAGCGCCAGTATCCGCCAGGTCCTGACGTTCATGGCGTTCGAAATATTACACATCATTAACTTCAAAGAGAAAACATATATTGGAAAAACAATAATACTTAAACTACATCCAAGTACAAATAGTGCAAGGAAGGAAAACAAAATAATCTTGAACTGAGGTACAAGCAAATCATTATTTTAGAAATTTTGGATATGCCAAAATATCTGATAATAATAACAAAAACATGCAAGTTCGTTTTGTTACAAAAAAACTTATTTGTAGCAATCAATTTAGGCTTCAGATTATGATGATGATTATTATTATCATTGACGTCTCTCCCCCCTTTGCTTTTGAATATTTGCAGAATACGTGATGGTCGATATTTTTCGCATTGGCTAAATGTATTGATCCCACATTGAAAAAAAAACATGCCAATGGGCAAAAGTTATGGATGAAACAACAGTGTTTGGTCTTTTACCCTGGATACCTACCCCAGTAACATTTGAAAAACATATGAATTGCTCTTTAACATGATGTGATATTCAATCCGATCCATTTCCAGGAATCTTTCCACTGTGGGTTCCTTTCTTAATGCCTACGAGAACTAGACTAAACACAAGGAACCTTTGATTTCTAAGACCTTATCTATGTTCCTGCAAATTTCAAACCATTTTTGCTGTTAGTTTCCGTTTTAATCAGAGAATTAGATATAAAATATACAGTCATTTATTATCACATAATCTTAATTGTGGAACCCATACGATGACAAATGAAAAAAATGTTACACATCAAACATGGACATGGACAGCTCTTCTGCCTCCTTTGCTTGTTATATTGTTGCTTGTAATTTTTTGAGTGATTAAGTTGAACTACAAGAATACAAATATTATATCTTTTCTTCATTATCCCGTTGCCTACTGAAAGCTATCATGCTCATCTCGTATAGACTTAATACAAGAACTATTAGGTTCTTGTAGGCAGTGAGTTAACTGGTGATAAAGTATTAAAGACAAATGCTTTTTAAAGTATTGTTTTGTCTATACCATGTATACTGTTATTAGATAGCCGCTATGTAGGTTTAATTGCCCATGCTTTAAAACGCAAATGGTTTTCAAAAATAACTTAAACGAAATGAGTACTTAGAGTCATTGGGTCAATAATTTCCTTGCCTCATTCAACTTTACCTATACATTTCGCTCTAACTAAATGAAGCTAATCTAGCAATAGTGCCTGCAGTAAGGGCAGCACTTGTCTTCTCCCACTCCTAAGGCTTGTAAGGGGCGATCAAAATCTACAAACCTCATACCCTATAAGTACATACTAAGCATAACTTTCATAATACTTACTAGTCAAGGGCCACTTTTACAGGTTGGTGTCTATGTCCTGGTAAAAGTCCAACATGAACATGATAAAGATGTCAATTTGCGAGTCCAAAATTGTCGTCCAATATGGCGGCGAAGCTAATGCGCATCAACTGCTGGGACTGTCGCGCAGTAGGTTTTCTTTGTTAGGAACGGGAAACGCCCTTTTTGTCATCATTAGGTCATGTGATCTAAACGATTCACGTAATATACTTCGTGTCACACGATATTGACATGTTTTTGTTTGTTTTCGTTCCTTTTTTTTCGTTCTTTGTTTTTGTTGAGCGAAGTGTTCTCTACCCCTACAAAACCAGTGCAATTGTAATTAGGAAAGCAGTTACGGGACTCTTTGGATTCATGAAATAATGAACTGTTGTGATATATTGCCGATTTCGAGAATTATTCCTAAATGCGTAACAAAATGCTGATTTCAGGGAAAATAAAACCGTCCGAGCGACAAAAGATCTATACATCTCTGGCCAACATTTAATTCGAAATGAAAAGACGAAACATATTTGTTGGTGATGTCTATCTATCTAAGTATCATCTCCCCGGGGTTTGATTGCAACATCTCCGCTTTACTCTCCTTTAATCTTCTGCTATTTTGGCGCACTCTTGCAGTTTTAGTCCAGTCCAGTTCTTAACATTCTCTTCCCAGAGGATTCTGAGTCCCCCTCTCTGTCTTGTTCCTTCTACTCTTCAATCCAACATATCGTTTAAGAGGCCCTGGTGCCTTTAACATGACCGAAGTAGTTTGTTTTTCTTTCCTGAACTAATCCTACCAATGCAGTTTTTTTACCTCCTGTCGTGCAATATTTCTTTGGTGGTTTTCTTTTGTTTCCAAGATATTTTCTTCATTCTTCTGTATAGGCTATCCATATTTCGAAATATGTTATTCTATTTTCCAAGGCCTTCTTTTGTTCATGTTTCTGCTCCAGACAATAGGACATGTAGGACAGACAGATGTGATGGCTCACACTGTGATGGAAAACTCCGAAACCGTCATGCCTTTCGCTCAAATTGAAAATCAAAGGCAGGAATTGTGGAAGCATTCATGACTCTTTTTTAAGATTGGAAGGAAGCCATTGTTATCATGTCCTACTCAAATCTGTTTTTCGCAAACTCCGTGGGTGAATTATCCTTTCATCAGGCCTTTTCCTGTACTTTATGAGAAAAAGCAAAGTTTATGAACTATGCAGCAGATCAAATAAGCGATAGATTATGATGTCCATAAACACAGAACTATCTCACAGTGTGCATACAAAAAACAAACAAAGGCGAAACATCGACTTGGTGTTTTGAGACAACGTAACCATCAATTAAATGCAAATTAGTTTTAAAAACACACGTATTGTTATTTTTGTTGGGTACCTTGACAGCAGTATGTTATGAACTGATTCGGAGGCTATAACTCCAGCTTCGTTATATGTAGTTAATTGCCTGATCAAAATAATAATGCTTCACCCAACTTAAACAAAACCATTGATTCCGGGCACAAAAACGCTAACAATCTGTACTGGCCGCACAGAAACGTTGTTAGCACTAACAGCGCACTAACAGTACCGATAGCGATGGTTTGGCCGCACAGAAGCGTAATGTTAGTCGAATTCACTAACAGCGCTGTTAGCCTAACATTTCAAGGCCGCACAGAAGCTAACAGTAGTGGTAATGTTTTAACAACTCACTAACAGTGCTAGGGGCGCCTATAGTGGCAATGTTAGTGAATAATTTCTTGTCGTGCGCTATAACTTGTCTCCCACTTTTTGTACCAAGTACTTCAAAATGGTTCAAAATAGACCTAGACCTAATTAAGAATATGGCGGGTATAGGGGACGACATAGATTTAGCTGATAAAGCCACGAGGAGCAGTGGCGGCACCACTATAAAGTAAGGGGGTGGAATGGAGGGCAAAAGGAAATGTTGGGGCAGCGCGGGGCAGTCAATTTTTTTTTTTTTGCGTGTATGGAAAAATCGAGTGTGAAGCTCGAGTTTTAGTTGCCGGCGTAAATCCACTTTGAGTTTGAGGAGTGAGGGGGGGGGGGTAATTGAATTTTTGGACGATTTTTCCCCTCTTACACACATTTTAATGTCAATGTTGCGAGCTAGCGAACAAAACATAACCGCTTAGTTGGTTTTAATTGCATTTTCGAATAAATATTCTGAAATATGACGAGCGAGCGAGCGAAGCGAGCCAGCCAAAAAATGGCCACTTTTTTGTTTTAATTAAAAAAAAGAAATTATAAAATATTATGAGCGAGCGAAGTGAGCGAGCCAAAAATAACCACTTTTTCTGGTTTTCAATCGCATTTTCAAATAGAAATTCTAAAATATGATGGTCGTTTAAGATAGATATTCAAATTTTTACTAACTGATAAATTAAAATATATTTTCCTCCTTAAAAAGTGAGGGGGGATATTTGTAAATGCCATATATCCCCCCTCTCCAAAAAGTGGGGGATATATCCCCCCTCCCCCGGGATTTACGCCAATGCTTTCAGTGGCCCCAATGCATTTTTCTGTTACACTTGATATAGAGAGAAATCTTTGTAAAATCAGGTAATGCTTAATGGAGCAAAGATATTGATTAAAACTAGATCATGAAGTGAACAGTTACATTACAAACTAATGGTGTGCTAGGAAGCCAACAGCGAATGAGTGAGAAAAGTTCCAAATTTTGAAGAGCGGAAATGGTAATTTAGAGCACTTCACAGCTTGAATATGATGCTTTCAAGAAGAAAATGAAAATCAGGAAATATCGGTTTTCCAAAGCAGTGTTTGAAGACCTTTTTGACATGTAGGCCCTGCAATGGAAAGAACACTACGGTGAGCAACCAGGCGTGCCGGAAGGGTCCCATCTTTCTCTCATCATATGTACTTGAAACATGATTATTTTCACCGCTTCTAGCATGTTAGGATGGCGTAAGAGACTCAGGAGATCGGGCATGGCAATGGGAGGATTATGCATGGCATACTGTTAAATTTTGGCGTTGGGGCTGACACCCTCTGCCCAAAAATCAACTATTCAGTTTCACAACTTTCGCGCGAGCGAAACGAGCGCGCAAATTTTTTACAATTTTGGTGGTGAAAATTTACAGAAATTTCATATTCCGGCATTGCCCAAATATGAAAAAAAAAAAAAATACGGGCCCCCTTATGCCAATATATGAGGATACAGCGGAGGAAAGGGGGAGGGGGAATAATCCCCCGAATAAAGCAAGCATCTGCCACTTTTTCACAGATGATAGAAATAATTTCTAAATACTAAGAAATTACTATACGAGGCTGCGTAGTGACCAAGTAAGAAAATTTTGATTTTTGAATGAAAGTTTCCATTTTAGAGCACTAATCATGCCAGTATGCTCAGTTTACATGGTTGTAATCCCATTTTATTTTCCTTTTTTCTTCCGAGGGTCCCTTTGAGGGCAAAAATTGACCCCCCCCCCCCTTTCGAATGATTGGAGGCAATTGCCCCCCCCCCCCCCCCGCTTCTGACGCCTATGTTAGTAACCGTGTACCTTTAAGTACAGTCAATGTAACTTAATAGTGATAGGCTACATAATCAGCATTAAAGCCGTGATGATGAAAATCATCATTGGCAAATACTCTATCATGAGTGAAGAGCCCGGGGAAGAGCCCTTTCCAACTAAAAAAAAAATGACGAGAAATGGGCTTGCAAAATTGTTTTGTGTATCTTAATCTTAATATAATGATAATTTTCTTGTTCTTCTTCATGCTTATTGGATAAATTGTTGAAAATTAGGAAATTTATCATTACTAGACCTATAATCTATGAAAAGTGATAGGATTTAGCACAAAATATACCGACATACGTCTTGCATGCCATGTCATCTCTTGCAGCGTAATATGAATATTGTTCATGAAATTATATTCCGTTGTATATATTCATAAATTACATTCCTCTAACTTACATTTGATATATGATTTTAAACTCGTATATGAAGTGAAAATAAACCCAACTTAATAGATCTAAATTTAAACTTGATTTAACGTCGAATTGGATAACTTTGAATCTTATTGGTCTAGCTCTAATTTGAAAGTATCTATCTAAGTTAATCTAACTTGAATATAAACATTCTGCCACTGGGGCGGAGAGGGTTGGACCTCCGCGACAGCGGGACGTGGTGCATGTTGTCTACGACCCCTCTTAAACAAAGCGGCCACGGCCGACACAAGTGGGATTAATTACGGGTGACGAACTATACTTCGGGGGGGGGGGGGGGGGGGGGGGGGGGGGGGGGTCAGACTACAATGTATCATACTTCATATAGATTCTAGAGCATGCCTATATTTTCTTAGATGCAAATTATTTTGATTTAACTTTTTAAATCTAATACAATTATTTTAATGTCTCCATATTCAACAATATTTTTCTAAATTTCCAGAGGATATAACGGGGGTCGGTGACTTGTAATGCATGATCACAATACCCCCCCCCCCCCCACCTCCCATTCTCTACTTTATGTAGGTTACAGCTCGTTATTCCGAAGGTTCGCTATTCCGAAGGTTCGTTAATCCGTCACTCACGAAGACAACAATGCACTGTGTAGTGCTGTATCAACAAGATTCATCAATCTATAAATAGATTACTACGCACAAATCATAGATTACCCAACGAACGTGTTTTCACTGTTGACGCCCTCTACGTTCGTTGATTTTAACTAACTCTATGGCTCAAATCCACTAACGGCACTCTAACAGCGCGGCTGTCTGACAGCGCTCTAACAGCGCTTTCTGTGCGGTCATTTTACCCGTGCTGTTAGTGGCTGATTTGTTAGTGACTTGTTAGCGCTAACAAACCTGCTAACAACAGCGTTTCTGTGCGGCCGGTACTGAAAGTTAAATGTTATTTAAAAAGAGAAATCTGTGAAATTGACTAGTCCGTCCACTTGTTTGCTTCCTTGGTTCGTTAATGTGCGTTTTGACCCTGTGAGATCCGGAACAGGCTTGATGAAATTCGTTAAATAAAAGGATGATCCCCTAAGAATTTTCAGAGCCCCGTTTAACCGATTTTGGCAAACAGCTTGGAATAGCAGATTTTAACAATGACTCTTTTTTAACCTTAAAATGATTCATGAATGCTTCACATAACTTCTACCTTGCCACTGTTTGCTTTTGAATTTACGCACAATACAGGTTGGGGTTTTCCACACGCACTGGTTGAATGTATTGATCCCACTTTGAAAAAAATGGCAATGAGCCAAAGTTACGGATGAAATATCCTCAACAGAGCCTAATACCAATAAGAAAAACCTTCTCACCAATTTTTGTTGCCGGTAAGCATGTTATATACTGCAAGCCGTCCTATAAATCTACCTACATCTTGCCACTGTCACTGTATGTTTTACTCTCTTACAAAAAAGAGTCATGAGTCAATTTCAGAAGAGAGTGCATTTAGAGTGAATTAAATGTAAAAATTGTGATATTCACTATTTGAGGGGATGACCTCAGTGATCATTCAAGAATTTTGAGTAATCACGGAGGTCATCCTTAAAAGAGTCAATAAAGAGTGAATATCAAAATTTTTACTCTTAAATTCACTCTTAATTCACCTTTTCTAAAAAAAGAAAAATGACGTTGCCAGGCAATAGAGTGACCTCTTAAATATCTAACATTTGATATACTTTTTGATATTAAGGCTTTCATAAAAAATGTCAATGAGCAGTTTAAAGAAACAGATAAAATCTTTAATCGCGTTTTACTCGAAACAAATATTTCGCGCATCGTGGGCGCTTAGTCTGTTAGTGGCACTTCGTGCAATCAGCGACGAAATGAGCAAGTAACCGATAATGCATAACCCTAATGCGATAAGTTAAGAAAATAGGAGTGGCCTATTTACAGGCAGTTTCCATGGTGATGCTACAAGATGCGATAATTTTATTCCCGTTTTCGCAAAATTTAGAAATTTTCTCTTATGAATGAGGTATATATTTACCTTTAATCCTGGCAAGGGGATTAAAGTCAAGAAATAACTTACCTTTTGTCCTCTCGCCGTTCACCAACTGATATTTTTAGCTGTATGCCTATATTGAAAGACTATTGGTTTGGCTTCTGATCGCTTTTTTTATGTAATATCTTTAACTCATTGCAAAACTTGGACTTTACCATCCGTCTTCGCGGCTATTGTGGAATCACCTGTATCAAGTGAATGATTGTCCTTACGAATGTGATGTGCATTATACCAGAGAAAAGTAAAAGGGACTTGACAAACATGTATAAGCCTGTAGGTTAAAAAAAACAACAACCTAGGAGACCGACAGTGCTAGTCTCACAGGACTTCTGAAAAGTCGTCAGCGAGCGTGTGTAGAGCCAGCAAATGTGCAAACATGCATGACGCCAGCAAATTGCCAATCTGAAAAAAGTACATTCACAGCAAATATGCAAATGTCGCGGCAGCAAATGTGTAATTTTCCATTTTTAAACCGCAAAAATGTAAACAAGAGATAAAAAATAACTTAAACAATAAAAGACTTGGAATCGACTAATTAGTGTGTCAAAGGTGTATAACGGATGTTTGTTTTACATTTTCCTTGCTTGTATATGAGACAAAACACACACGCACACCCACAAACCACCCACACCAACAAACATGCACCATGTACATTAAAGCACACACATTATTTTATTTCATTGTGAACGAAGACAGTTGCTGTGCTTCTAATGCCCCTTGTTCTTGAATAAAACGGAAGTTGATTATCATTCGATGACTATTGTCATTATTTTGGGTTTTCTTGCACGAGATTAACTCTCCCGTTAAATCGTAAATTGTGCCATATCAATTATTACAATCGATGAATTGATTTAACATGAACAATATTCAGGTGAAAATATTGATCACAGTGAAATACAAATATTTTTTTTCAAAATGTTTTACCCAAAATTCGTTCAAGTTCAATTACAACTGTTCAACCTACAAACTTAAAAAGCTTTCACAAACTTGAAAAACACCATCTGACATTTCATTTGCTTTTCCATGTTTTCGTTTATACCAATGTGCAATAATGATGTATCAGTGTTTTGACAGCTTTCATTTCACACCCGGGAAGGTATCCTTTTTGAAATTTGCAATCATTTTGGCAAGTCACACAGGTCATACTCTTAGGTCTAAACGGTGATGAGGTTGAATGTAGCAAGGCTGCCCTACCCTATTCTGTTTATATCTCAATGTTTTGATAACTTTCATTTCGCACCCGGGAGGGTTTCCTTTTTTTTTTTAATTTGCAATCTCTTATATGGAATATTTGACAATGAAATTACAAAATAAGGCTAAAATTTCCACCGGTTTTTTTTTTCACCATAGACCTAATGTAAATGAAAGGATGATACAGACAAATATTGCGCTTGATCATTTCCCTTCCTTGCACAAAATGGGTAGAGAGGTTTCTCTATTCTTCTATTCTTCTTGAAGTCGTTAGTCTCCCCCCCCCCTGTTAAAATGACTATAATGAAGATGGTCCTACTTGGAAACAATCAACATCACCATTACCTTTAATTCCCTTTATTAGAATTCAAGATTTGCTTGATAAGAGAATTTTAGAAGCATGCTGTTCTATCAAAAGTTTATGGTATTCATGTTCAGCTCCCGTTGACTGTCCGCATGTTCAACCAAACCCTAAAATTTTATGCACCATATTATTAAAGATATCATAGCATCATTGAATTTCAAAAAAACGTTAACTTTTCTCGTTTCATTTTTAGAAGAGATCTGTCTCTGAATATTTTTAAATATTTTAGGTACAGTCGATGAAATCAGTAGTAAGAAAGCAATACAAAGTACAAGCTCGAGTTCCCTAACAACACCCCAGTCATAGATCTGTCAAATTCAATCAATGCACTCTGTCCCGTCAATATAGTAGTTTGTCTCGATGTTTTGCCCCAATAGGCAAGTTTATTTACAATAAATAAAAAGAAAATCGCGTCTAAAATAGTTTTGCACATTGCACATATCGAAACAGAATCATGTCAAAATGCAGGATATGATGACATTTTTTTCCATGCTATGTGTGTAATTTTCTTTGTTTAAATTTAGTATATTTTTTTTTATTTGTATGAAAAGTGAATGCTGATTTGAACATAAGAAGGCAGAAATTCTTTTCCTACACTCATCATCAATGTTTCCATTTTGTAAGTTAGGTGGCTTGAATATTTGAATGTTTGTGTGTCTGTTTCGTTTGATTTTCTTTTTTATTGATTTGATTCTCTAGAATGTAGATATTCTATCAGCGCAAGGTGCGGATTTTATCAACTTTTCCAGTAGAGAATGAAAAAGCACTTAAACGTTTATAATCGTTGAATGCAATGACAAAAATTTAATGTTTTACTCTAGATGTTGCGGAAGTCCAAAGGGGTTTATACACAACCCAAATTATCATGCCCCGCATTATTTAAGATAGATTAACACGGTTGGATTTCTAACCATGTTTTCTGGCTTTCTGGTTTTTCTTTTTAGAAGAGATCTGTCTCCGATTATCGTTACACAACTAGGGTGAATTCAAGTGGCAGAAAGTAATCCAAAGTATAAGCTTCACTTCGTCTAATAAAACTTCTAATCGCATTTCTGTCAAATTAAGATTAGCCGACACACTTTATTTCATCCATTCGATCAATAATTTCCGTGCCTCATTCAATCATACCACTTTTCCCTCTTACCATGGAGGTGATTAATCTAGCAATTTTGCCTGCAGTATGAACATCACCTTTCTTATCCCACTCTTTAATAGAGTGCTGCCCCTGCAGCAAGGGCAGAATATGTCTTCTCTCACTCTTAAAGACGATCAAAATCTACAAACCTGATACCCCATGTATATGTTAGATATTAAGCATAACTTTCATAATACTTACTTAAAATGGGCCACTTCTACACATAAGTATCCATGTCTTTGTAGTAATCAAACTAAAATACTCTAACTCTAACTTCCGAAATATGGCGGCGAAGCTAATCCGCCCCTCATCCACTGCCAAATACGTGGCGAAGTAATTTACCTTTGCTAGGAACGATATCGGGTAACGTTCTTTTTTCATCATGGGGTCATGTGATCTAAATGTCCCAGTATTTTTTTTTTTTTATTTTTAGTTTTTTTTTGTCAACAGTATGTCGTTTGGATTTCAAGTGGGTGAACACGGCCAGCCCTTGGAGGGCAAACACAGGGTTAGGTTTTTTGTGTTGGTGCGAACATGCATTCAAAGACTGTTGTGTTTCACCTACGTTTTGTTCTGTATATTCAGTTCCCTTCCAGACTATATTTATAATGAATTGCATCTTACAAAATCAGGATGGGAATATTCATGCCAAAGAACAAAAGCTCATCTGCCAGCAAGATGCGACCACCTCCCCAAATAGCAATAGCCCATTAGCTAATATCAAATCAGGGAGGTCGGTTTATTTGCATTTTTTGATCTAATTTGATATATTTCATTTCTAATATGTAAATTTTGAGTTGATATTTTGGGAAGGGGAGTCAATCCCTCGCGAAATAATTGAAAAGGATTGAAAAGGATAGAGCAACGTCGATCTGGCGCTGCTCAGTGGCTGCCGGGCCCACGATCAATTGGGCAAAAAAGAATTTCCTTTCTCGGACAATAAAGTTTGGAGATTTTGGAGATGGAGGAGATTTTACGATGCCTATGATGGGAGCAAGTTTAGGACGATTGCAATCACTCGTTTTGTGCTTTCAGATAATTTCTGCATTGACGATGAAGTTGTAGTTGTTGCAGTTGTTGTTGTTGTTGTAGCTATGGTTGTTATTCTAAGTTGTCTGACAAATATATGATAGTAGAGTCTTTACAGTGTTAACCATTAAATGTGTCAGTACTGTAGTATTTGTCAGGCTCTATAACAAATTCCTTTGATATGTAATTTGTTTCGCATACAAATAACAATTCTAAGTATCAAGCTTGGATGATGTAAAAATGAACATGAACATGATGAACAGCACATATTGTCTCACCTCGTCGGGGACAATTTGTGCAGAAGCTTTCAAAACAACGCAGCACATATTGTAACCGCCTACACACATATTGTCACCGGCGACAATTTGACCTGCTTTTGCTAAAGCTATCCTACTTTTCTTCCCATCATGCCCACTGGCGATACAATACTATGTGCAGGGCAATGGAAACTTAACTGCACAAATTGGCGCCAGTTACTATGGTCCGGAGCAGAGATTACGATGATATTGATGATAATGACGATGACGACGACGACTATGATGATGTTGATGATGTGATTATGATGTATTTGTTGACTGAGTGCATATTTTATCATGGAAGGGTTGTGAAAAAGGTTTGTTTATTCATTTATTTATTTATTATTTTGTCTTGTTTATTTTATACTGCAGAGTTGGCCTGCTCAGTTATGCAAAACTGGTTTCGGAAGGCGCCCTGCAGTTTAAAAAGTAATTCTGGATGAAAATACAAAATAGATAACAGCTAGATAAAATGGTAAAAAAAACAAAATGAAGAGTGAATTAATGGTAAGATGTTAATAAGATGTAAGATTACTTTTTGAAACTTCTACGTTTGAACATTACCAGGAAGTGTGTTAAACAAACTGGCTTATACACATATTAAGCAAAGGAATTTATTTTATGTTCTGTCCTTGGGCAGCAAAATTGGAGTGATAATGGTAAAGAATACCACTGCTAAATCAAAGATTCGAACAGAAATACCCTCCAACTTTCGGCAGGTTTGGCGCCACATAATTTGCTCTAAGTTTATGAGTTCATGGCCTTATTTATTCAAGGCTAATAAACAAAAAAAAAAAGGAAAATGATGTTCCAAGATATTATTTCTGATGTACGTAATTCTAATGATGAAGAAAACGCTTTGAACTTTGTAATGGTAAGAGTTGTTCTTTGTAGAGCCATTCTTTAAAAAGCTGCATGTTTTTTTTTTTTTTCGTTTAAAAAAAAAATAATAATGGTCTATTTTCCAGGCTGCATGACCAATAATGATCAATCATGTTATATGGATTTTGCTAAAAGCCTGTCCGGCCGGACTTTTAGGAGCACTATTCAGAATTATAGATGAGGTGATTCTTCACCGCAATTTGATCTCAAATATTAACAAACCTTTACTTAAAAATTGTGAAAGTGCCGAAATATTTGGTTAAAAATTTCAAACTTACTGACCAACGAAGGATCCGATAATGCATTGCAAGACGTTCGAGAATGGACTCCAGAAACATAGTTGCCGCGCGAACTAAACAAAACTCCGGTCTACATAAGCAGTCTTCTGGTTTTTGGAAACATGGCAAATGCGTTCGCGCACTTCTAGATCAACGGTTAACATGCCCCATCCCACAGTGGGCCAGTAGGCCCAGTATGGCTACAAAGTGCGCCAAAATTATTTTCACTCAGTCTTACTCAAAATATATGCCGAAATGATGGGTCTTTTGCCCATCGCACACTATACGATCCGTCTGCGATCCGATTTTGGAAAGGATTGTTATAGCATTTTGATATGAACATTCAAGCATGTGAAATCTCAGTTATCGAAGTTTCGAATAGTGGTCTGAATAAAAAATTCAAAATTTCGGCGATTTCGAGCCTCCCCGTAGGAAAAAAAGCGAACTCAATGCCAAATCGTCGTGACGTAAAACAGTCTTGCAATCGGCAAGATTTTGAAGCCGATTTTTCCTTTTCTCTCACCACAAGACTTACAGTTAACCAAAAATTTCGATTTTAGAATCCCTATCATTATTCTGAAGTTCAAATAAGATCGTTTCACCTGTTTAATCTTTCATATTATTTTAATGCTAAATTTTGTTTGTTCGAAAATCGGGTCGCAGTCGGATCGTTTATTCATTGAATTTGCCAAATATGTGCACTTTTGCCTTAATTATGTTTATGGTTATTTATATTCTTTGTTTGTTTTGTATTGTTCATTTTGATGATAATCCAAAATTGTGGATAACATTTGATTTAATCTGATTTTATTTGATTTATAGTGTGCGGTGGGCTTAAGATTTATCGTAAGCCTTGTCGGTGATTCACCGATAGGTGACGCTGATAGATTATTACTGAGCTGAACAGGGAGATTTGTTTCTTCATAGGCCAGGAAAAAAATTGTTCGCCTTTGTACGGATTAGAAAGAGAATGCCTTGATATTAAGGTTTATTGTTTTCCATTGAAATGTTCTTTCGATATTCCCCTTTTAATTGTAAAAATCATCATTTTACATCAAATTGCACCCAAGAAAACTAAATGGTATTATATCCCTCATCGTAAGATTGTCGCATTAGGAGAGTGCACAACAAGAAAATGAATAGCTTTAACCAGAACAGGCGTTTCCTCCGCATAGTTCATTTTTCGTTGATGACGTCACGCATAGTTCACGTTTAAGTCGATGCGATAGTCATAGTCATAGTAATTTCAGCCTACTCGAAGTCTCTGCAAAGTACATGCCTACTTTGCATACCTAACAATTAATTAACCCTTCTTCGCTTCTTGTAGGCCCCTACATTGCATTTGCAGCCAATCAAAATGATTTTTCCTAAACTTAAGAGGCCGTTAATGGAATGCATAGTGTATGTACTGTAGATTCAGCTGTGTGTACGATAATTTTCTTTAAAAAAACAATAATTTGGACTCTCTAGTACGATAATACAGCATTTTTAACCTGGTAACGCTGTTCTGAGGATCGAATCGACTAGTCGTTTCGTTCCTTCGGAACCCAGAACAAATCGTCTATGACACCGGCCGGGATTCCGTTATCATGGTTATGGTTGCTATCGGAGGTGTCGCTAGCATTCCGCTTAAACGAGTAGTAGGCTTTATTTAAGGTTAAAAGTAAGAAATACTACATTTTATACAACACCTTAGAAATTGTCAATATCTGACTCCCAAGAAATTTAGAAAAATTGTGAAAATCAAATTTGATAAACAAAATGAAGTGCCATAAAATACCAAAATCTACTGGAATGGACTATATAGCTTAGCCTAATATTAATAGGCTTGCAATCGTTTCATCCTTTGTTTTTGAACAGACACACATAACAAATGTCAGCTGAAAGTGCCATCAAATAATGAACTTCCATCAAAAGCAGTATTAGCCTCTTATTCGCAACCAGTTTTTAATAGCCAAAAATCGAACTAAAAAAAAACATGCAGCGAGTATTTCCACAAATTTATACGATTTGCACGACATTCTATATCCTGTTAAACAGCCGATCAGCAGCTCATTATGAAAACAAATTTAATTGATATATTTTTAGGGGGAGGGGGTGGGGTGCCGTTAGTGTTGGAGCTTGTTGTTGATGGGGGTTACTGTAAGTTGGTTGCATCTGTAATCTGACCGAGACTAAAGTAGTATGTTTGAGTGCTTGTTATACGTTCTACAGCAATGTAACCCACCTTAAGAATGTAAAGATGTCAATGTTATCATCTCCAATTCAAATTTGTTTTTCTCAAACTCCGTGGGCGAATTGTCCTTTCAAATCGGATTCAGCAAGCTTTTTCCTGTACTTTATGAGAAAAGTAAAATTTACGAACTGTGCAGCAGATGAAATGAGCGATAGTTATGATGTTCCTAAACACAGAATCATCAAGCAACTATGTCACAGTGTGCATACAAAAAAAATCATAACTTTGGTGTTTTGAAAAAACGCAACCGCCAATGTAAATGCATACAAGACATGTGAGGCCTCTAAAACGATGAGTTAAAAAAAAATACTTATTGTTATTTTTTTGGTTGGGTATACTGACATCAACGTCATGTTAACTGATAGGTTGGGAGGCCATAATAATTACAGGCCTTCGTGATATGGAGTTAATTAGTTGAAAAAGAAAATAAAGCTGCACTAACCTTAAACGAAACCATCAATTCCGGACAAAAAATGGCAACAATCTGAAGGTTGAAATTTTATCTAAACAGGAAAATCTATGAAACTGACTGGTTTGTCGACTCGTTGTTTGTTTCCTTTGTCTGTGAATGTGTTTTAACCCATTACAGTAAACGAAAATATACTCTTTTCAAGATAAACATTTAAAGAAAAAATGTCAGTTTGGTTTGGTTACAAAATCTCATTTGTAACAAAGCACTTTAGGCTTCAAATTATGAAATTTATCTGTGATTTGCGTCTGAATAGCTGCTTATCTTGTCATAAAACATCGAATCTAACATTGTCATGTAGCAAGAACGACAGAACAAAGGATCTTGCGTTGGTGGAAATTACCTGTGAAGCTAAAAGTCACGGTGAAGATGTACCGCACAGAAATGGTATCAAAATAGGCAGGGTAATGAATCTATTCAGATAATGTGAATTACTTCAGATTTATTGCTCCCTCATAAAACAATAGGCAATTAAAAATGTTGTACTTTTACTGACTCACCTAGTAGAAGAAATGCCTTAATAATTTTTTACTTACTATATATACGCATATTTTTTTAAATATTTTTTTTGCTTCTTATCATCGACTACTTCTACCTTCTTGTTCAGTCGCATAGACAGAAGAGAGATAGGAAAGAAAGAGAGGGAGAGAGAGAGAGAGAGAGAGCGCGAGCGGGGGGGGGGTGCAATTATCAGCAAAGGTCAAGGCAATAAAATCAGCAATTCTTCTTTCGCTTCTAACCCCGTGTTCATCAGACACAAAAAATCGTCGTATAGCTATACCAAAACGGTATAGCTATATGATGGATTTGTGTGTTTAATAACACTGACTAATCATGCTAACGAAGCGACTTCTAAAGAAACGTATTCAAGCGAAACTATAGGGTCTGAGCATCGTTTCGAACTAGAACTCGATAAAAAATCACGGCCCGCGTGTGTCTCAATAAATGGCTGCCATAAAATGGTATTATTGAGCGGGACCTAACGTGGGCGTGCTCGAAGGAGACATGACCACATTGCTAGAAAAATTAGCATATGTACGATGTTTCTTCTGAGAGGTCGGGATGTGTGCCTGGTCTGAACGGTCAGTAGGGTACGAGGGGGGGGGGGGATATCCAGTTTAGGAACAAACTTGAAGGGTTTTTAGGCCCGACTTGTAGGTTCAAGTTCTGCAAACAAATTCTAAAGGTGCTTTCACACATGATGCGACAGTGTGTTAACAAACTGTCTCGACACACTTTTTTGTCTTCACGCAATATGCTAATGGCGCGGAATTAACGCGCCAACTCTTAATAAGAGAGTATAATTATTGTCAAAACTTGAGCAAACAATCTCATGGCAACAATTTTGCGCTAACTTTTTAGAAATTTGATTGGTGCGCAATTTTCGGTATCTAGGCAGCAAACAAAAATGTGTCCTGCCTCGGCGACATTTTTTTGTCGCTCTATACCCCATAGGCTTGTACACAAAAAGTGTGTCGAGACAGTGTGTCAACACAATGTCGCATCATGTGTGAAAGCACCTTAAGGAGTCCGATTTTGCAATGGAATCGCATAATAATAACAATGCGTACATTTATATAGCGCATTACTGGAAATATTTCATTGGGCTTTACATAAAGAATTACGTTAAATGTATAACCTTAAATTACTTTACATTACTTTACGCTACATTAATCAGAAGTAGCCTACCTGAACTAAAATTACGCTACCTTGCATTACATATACATTACATTAATTTGAAATACAAGCGAAATTAGATATACATAAAAGTTAACAAAATTATGAACAAAATAGTTTTTAGTCTACATGTAAAGGAATCCAAGGAAGGGGCATATCACGGACTTCAAGGGGAAGGGTGTTCCAGAGCTTAGGTGTGATTGAGGAGAAAGAGTAACGAGTGCAGGTGATGATGGGTCCAGGTGCAAGGTCAACATGTGCATGCAATGTGGATCTAGGCTTCGAGAGCAAGAGGACTGCCGACATGGCCGAAAGAAACTAGAGCATTACATTTAAATTACACATTTCGAGATTTCTGTGTTTTTGGATTTTTGGATATCATATATTAAACAGATCTTTCGATCCGGAACAGGCTTGATAAAATTCGTTTAAAAGGGTAATTCCCTAACAGAATTTGAGAGCTCTGCTTGACAGATTCGAGCAGAAAAACAAATTTGAATAGGAGATTTTAACAATGACTTTTTTTTCCAACCTTGAAATGATTCATGAATGCTTCACATAACCTCTGCCTTCGCCACTGTTTGCTTTTGAATTCATGCACAATACATGATGTTTGAGGTTTATCCACCCACATTGGCTGACTGTATTGATCTCACTTTGAACAACATGGCAATGAGACAAAGTTACCGATGAAATATCCCCAACGGTGTTTCCTTTTTACCATTGATACCTACACCAGTAACAATTTAAAGACATATGAATTACACTTTTACATGTTATGAAATTCAGTACCAATCCATTTACTGGAATCTTTTCAATGTGGGTTCCTTTTTAACGGCTAGTAGACCTAGACTAAACACAGTTAGTTACCATGGAGAATGACGTTTCTAGGCAATTGACTTGTCTCCAAGGATAATCACAGTATTTCATGTGTGCTGCGCCTTTTAAGACTAACTGAAAGTTAGAACCTCAAATGGCTATATAGCGATGTTGAGGAAAGACTGAAAATGAAGAAAGTTTGAATTCTCCTGTAATTTACAGGATTTCATATATACTTCAGCCCAAAGATAATTGTTGCTGAGCATATTCCTTGTAATTCATTAAAGTGCAAGTCCCGTAAATCTGGTGGTTATTTGATTTGTAAAATTCTGTTGGTTACCACATAAAAGGCTGAAAGATTAGATCTTGAAAGGTTAAAATCCCTCATTATGATTGCAAATGGTGGTTGCTAGAGAAAAACGCCGTTGCTAGGCAACAAAGTGATGTCCTAAATATTGCACATTTTATACACTTTTAATATCAAGGGCTTAATGCCTTCTCCTTTTCTATCGTCCCACTGGTTATAAACCATTTTGAACTCGCAAAGTAGTAAGTGAGAAATAGAAGGGAATGCAGTCACATTTTGCAATAGAAATGCATTTCGCTGTATGTGAAAGCTTTGGTCAAAGTTTGGCAGATGTTTCATAACGTATTTTGCTAGCAGGACTTTATTTTTCCCTTTAACCTTTTAACAATCAATATCGGCACTATTTCCTCCACATATTTTTTTTCTTTTCATTTGATACAGTTAAAAACATGAAATGTATGTTTCTAATGGAACATTTATATGTTTTTACGAGGAGAGAAATGTTTGCTAAGAAAAATCATGTGGCGAGGCAAAAGTCTTGGATTGACATTTTGATCAATGGTATGTTACATTATCAGAGGATATTTTTTCTCTCCTTTTTATGGTTAGTTTATCCTGCGAAGACAAATATCAATGTCTTTATCAACTCTACAATAAAGGAGCAAGTAACCCATATTCATAACCATTATGTGATCAGTCGGGAAAATGGGCGTGGTCATTTTATAGGCAGTTGCCATGGTGATGTTACAAGATGCGATAATTTTATTCCCATTCACGCAGAACGTAGAAATCTTCTTAATTATGAGTTATATGTATAGCTTTAATCCAGGCGAGGGGATTAAAGTAAAGAAATAACTCACCTTTTGTCCTTTCGTCGCTCACCATTTAATACTTTTTGACTGTATCCATATTGAGAGACTATTGGTTCGGTTTCTGACCGCTTTTTTTTCTGTTATAATGTCTTTACATCACTGCCATACTTCTACTTCTTTCAATATTTGTAAATACTATTCTATACCTTCACTCTTCCCATACTCTGTCCTTCGTAGCCTGAACATCATTTTAGTTAGAATCATGGTATCGCATTTGTTCTCACATAATCATTTTTCAACACTCAGCATGCTCAACGTGAGTCAAGCATTATTCCAATATCATATTCTGAATCTGTCAACATGAGACAAGAATCTTTTTTTTATGCTAACTGTATTTCCGATGTTGGTATTTTTGTTTTTGATTTTCGCCTTGAATTCTCCTGCTATACAGGCAGTATATTAGGCTTGCTGATTTTACATACTTGTATATTTGGAAGTTATTTTTCAATGAAGTATGCGAATATGGAAAAAAAAAATAAATGAAGATGAAAAATAAAATTTCTTGTCAGTGCACATGAAATACCATTGGTATGTAACGAAATAAGTCGCATAGTTTCCTTTTTAATGCTAGAAAGAGACTTTGAAATATACAGTCACTTACAAACATTCTTAATTGTTCGAACCCGTAAGATGACAAAGGAAAACAAAAGGGTAATTGATGTTTGTTTTTCTCCTCTCTCTAACAGCTTTACCGTAATTCATGTTTGTTTTATTGCTGCTTGAATTTTTTCAGTCAATAAGTTGAACTACAAGAATGAAAACGTAAAGTATCGTATTCTTTTTCTCCGTTAACTAGAGTATTCTCTCATGGTCATCACCTAGACTTAATACAAGAACCATTAGGCTCTGGTAGACAGTGAATTAACTGGTAATAAAGTATCAAAGACAAATAACTTCATAAGTAATTAAATTTCAGTGCGCAAACATGACGCCAGCATATTGCAAATCTGGAAAAAAATTCATCAGCAGCAAATATGCAAACGTGGCGGCAGCAAAAGTGAAGTTTTCCATTTTTAAATCATATGTAAACAAGGGACCTAAAAATAACTTAAACAAATAAAAGACTTAGAGTCGACTAATTATTATATTAAAGGTGTATAAGGGATGATTGCTTTACATTTCACTTGTTGGTATGTAAGACACACACACACGCGCACACCCAAACCACCCACATCAACACACACGCACCATACACACAAAAGCACATTAGTTCATTTCATTGTGAACGAAGACATTTACTAATGCCGCTTGTTCCTGAATAAAACAGAAATTGATTTTCATTCGAGGACTATTGCCATAATTGGGGCTTTATTGCATGAGATTACATTGTGCCATGTCGATTATTACAATCGATGAATTGGTTATTCATGCACATTATTCAGGAGAAACATTGATCACAGTGAAATACAAATACTTTTTCAACATGTTTTACCTACATTCATTCCTGCTCAGTTTCAACTGTTCAACCTACAAACTCAAGGCTTTAACAAAGTTTGTTAAAGCTTCTTCTTCTTCTTTCGTTGCATGGTATCGGCAATCAGTCATATTTGACTATTGTTGCCGATGACATTATAAATAAAGAATTCACTTCAGTAAAGAATTCACTTCAGCGAAAAGCAAAGTTTAACTTGAAAAACTTTAAAAAAATAAACAATCCATTTGCTTTTCGCTGAAGTGAATTCTTTACTGAAGTGAATTCTTTATTTACAATGTCATCGGCAACAATAGTCAAATATGACTGATTGCCGATACCATTCAACATCAGTAATATTTAACTATTGTTGCCAATGACATTATAAATAAAGAATTCACTTCAGTAAAGAATTCACTTAAGCGAAAAGCAAAGTTTAACTTGAAAAACTTGAAAAAAAAAACATCTCATTTGCTTTTCGCTTAAGTAAATTCTTTACTGAAGTGAATTCTTTATTTATAATGTCATTGGCAACAAAAGTCAAATATGACTGATTGCCGATACCATGCAGCGAAAGAAGAAGAAGAAGCTTATACCAATATGTAATGATGATGTTTTGATTGCTTTCATTTCACA
>CM057160.1:30223509-30241811 GCA_029962745.1 Echinometra lucunter | reverse complement strand
TTTCTTACTCCGAGGGCATATGCGGTCAGGCCGCGTCCTTCAAAGGCATTCCAAAATCAGTGTCGAGGCTTTTCCCATTATGAGTGGGGCATAGAGTTCACTGTCAGTGTCTGGTTTAATCGCACACCGGCCAGTGGGGGATTACCAGGCATCATCAATAATGGATATCACACTACTGGGAGCTGGGAGATCAGGATGGGTAGGGAGAACAACGGTCAGATGCTCGGTGGTGGCGTTATTACAACCACTTCTGCAGAAACCTGGGACTACGTAGATCTTGTCGCTCCGCAGAACACATGGAACCATGTGGCATTGACCTACGATGGGTCTGCATTGCTCTACTACCTAAACGGGCACCAGCAGACATTGAACACCGGAACTGTTGTACCGGTTCCATCCTAATACGCGACACACACCGGTTACAATTGGCCAGTCAGGAGAGGGGAAGGATAATGAGTATTTCTATGGCTTGATTGACGAGGTCAAGATATTTGGCCGAGTCCTCAGTGCTGCCGAGGTTCAGAATATGGCCTACAATCCATGCCTTTAATACACATATGTCCATATGATTGAAGTGCTTGTTATTGTCGAATAGGAGTGTAGCATAGGAAGTCTCCTCAAAGGGAATTTTTCACTTAGTATTTCATTTTTTTTTTCAGATTTCTAAAATTTTCATAGTGACATTGCATGTTATGAAAATTCATTTAGTATGCAAAACAAATAAAAATGAAACATCCTCCAATATTTCGTCATAAAATATTTGACCTGAAAAGGATTATTTACACATGCTGCTTGACACACAGTATGCCTTAACAGACCAGGAGCTTGTCCCAAAATAGTCAACTCATTTAAGAAAAACTGACAAAATGTTAGGTTGCGAGGGGGTTCCATATGGCCCCTAAAATATGGGGTAAGCTTTTCTCCTTTAGGTGATTGGGCCGAAATTTATCAGAAGGCAGCGCTATGGCTGCTGTTCATTCTAATAGTATAAAATAGGTCCTGCTGAAAAAAGCGCGCTATGGTCGCTGTTCATTCTAAAAATATAAAGTAGGTCCTGCTTAAAAAAAATGGAGAAGTGAGTCGAACACTTCCCTGAAAAAAAGAACACACAGTAGAGTGCCGTTATGACTATGCTTTACTGCCCCAAATATTCTGGATGTAGAGAGAGAGAGGAAAAAAAAAAAAAAACTTTCCAATCTGGATAACGTAAATCTGTTTTCATCTCTTTTAGGTCCAATTGATACATAATAATTATAAGTTTCTTGGATAATTTATCAAACTATGAACCTGGTATTGCTTTTTTCTAAAGTAGTGAATTGATATATCAGTGACATGTAAATGCACGTATGGTCCATATTCTGTTCGAAAAGACCACGTAGAATATTCGGGCTATTTGGTTGCCATGCTGAAATAATATTAAGCAATGTAGTTTTCTTGGTTGCAGTTTGGTGTCAAATGATGATTTCACCAATGAAAGAACATTTTAATGAAAAAACAATCAATAAACCTTAAAATCAAGGCATTTTCTTTCTAATCCTTATAGAGTCAAATTATTATTCCTGGCCTATGAAGAAAAAAAAAATCTCCTGGTTAAACTCAGTAATAATCTATCAGCGCCACCTATCGTCAAAACACCGACAATGGGTACTGTCATAGCCTAAATTATTTCATTCTGTGATGGAACCATCGTATACAATCCATATTTATATTCTTCTGAAAAGGGCAATAAACGACCAATACAGTTCTTTTTTACTATTATTATTGGGCCAATTAGCATAATCCATAGAAGAGCGCGATAAAAAATAATTAATAATCGTATTTTCAATTATGTTAATGTGGTTAAATTCATCTCTACGATCTACGGGCTCTTAGTGGAGCATAATACAGCCTTGATTGGAGAATAACCATTATTCACTAATATCACTTATTAGACTATCAGGATGAAAGAACGAAAATAAAAACAATTTAGAATTTAATATTGTTTTTAGCTTCCATCTTTTCATGAGGGTTAGATTTTCTCTGATCGATTAGCTTTATGCAGGTAAACGAGGATTGCCTCAGAAACTTGTAAGTTTTGAGGACTATAATAGTCGAGTCACATGTTGGCCCCCAGCTAATATTCTCCACTTGTAAGTCTATAAGTCCTGCCACGGCCAGTGGACTTACTGATATAGTGAATCTGAATTGTAATTACTATTTTTATGGCCATAATGTTTTCAAATAGATTCTTAAGGCCTATGAGGTAATTTCTTTTATTGGGAAAATGTCCCATTTCCTCTAATGATTAATAACACACTATCTTTGAATTAATATTTTGAACTCGATGGCGTCTAATATCATTTCTTGTAATTCTCGATTTCATTCGCCGTTAGCGCTATCGATTATAAAGAGAGGAGAAAAAGTGGGAGGACATTATAAGTAAGAAAAGAAAAGGGAAAGAGAGGGGGGAAGAGAAAAAGTGAGAGAAAAAGATTGTGAAGCGGGGGGGGGGGGGAGGGTAAGAGAGAAAAAAAGAGGAAATGAGCATAGCCCTTTATTACATAGTTTGGCCAACTCGGTTTCAGTAGGTTACAACATGGAGCATATAGCTTTAAATGTTGGGCAAGCAAAGAACAAAAGAAATTTCGCCATATTGTAACTTCCTAAAACCGAATTGGCCAAACTCTGTAATCAATGGTTCTGGAAATGAGTAGAGTCCTTGAATAGACAGAGTTGGGACATGGACGTCTTATTTTTGGAAAAAAAACATGGCGTTCGAATTATTTCTGTTCGAACACCCAGGTGATCATCACAATTAAATAGAAATATTGCGTAACAGTGGAAACAAAATGGCGTTCAAATAATGGGTTGTCGTAAATCTCTCTGTTAAGGGACTCTAGAAATGACGGAATATGGACGCCCTCTTTTGATGAGATCAGGTGCCAGTAATACTTGATTATTCACGCAGAAAGAGTGTCATCGACAAATTGAAAGTAACATTATCTTCATTATTATTATCATTATCATCATCGAAATAACAACAGTAGCAATGTCATACTACAATGGTGAACACGGTAAATAATAAATGATAGGATTTTTTTAGCTTATTCGACATTTGCAGGAAATTTTAACAATTGCTAGAGCAAACTGACAGTTTTAAAAATTGGCTGCATGAATGTTTTATGTATATTATATGAAAAAACAACAACAACAATGGACCGATGCTGGTGTGAAAAAAAAGAAAGAAACCGGGGAGAGAGAGAGAGAGAGAGATAGACTGATACAGGGATAGAGCAATAGAATGCTAGATGCACTTTAATATTTTCGTGACGACAGGTATTGCATTGTACGCTTAAAGAGAGACATCCATGATAGTAATAAAGTTGACATCACTGAAGAGTTATCCAGTTTCTGTGTAAACCAAATTATATTTGGTTTATAATGAAACTGAAAAAACTCTCTGTAAACATATCCATTTCTTAACGTAACTTGCAATATTTTGTCAGCATCTGAATGACATAATGGTTGTCCAATGACCAACCTACTAAGTTACTCCTTGTAACACTAAACATGTAAGAGCTCATTCTATTCATCCATCTGTCCATTCATCTATCTTTCCATTTACCTATCTGTTTGTATATCTGTCTACATCTGTCCATCACTCTGTCTATCTGCACATATTCCTCTCTCTATTCATGCTCCTATCTTTTCATCTACCTATCCATCTACACCGTCTATCTATCTATCTGTCCATCTATCTAAATTATTGCATTCCTCTATCTATATCATAGTCCTATTCTTCCTCATATCTACACGTATCCTTTTGTTCATCCATCCATCTGTCTAACTATGTACGTGTATCCCTTTATCTATCTATCAATTACTGGTATGATATTATATAAAGCTTGTTGTAGGTTTGCCATTTATCATTTATCATTCTATAAGTTACTTTTGTATATTTCCTTGCATATTGTGTAAACGTTGCCGAAATTGGAAGGTATTTCCGTTTTAATCTGTGATTTAGCAGTGGTATTCTTTACCATTATAGCTCCAATTTCCCGGGCCAAGGAAAGAACATAATAAATTCCTTTGCTTTGTCTGAGCCAGCTTATTTAACGCACTCCCTGGTAATGTTCAAACATGTATTCAGAAGTTTCAAAAACTAATCTGACATCTTCGTCATCTCTACTTCGGAACATAGTAACTGTCGACAATCTGTGCAGTCAAGTTTTCAATGCCCTGCACAGTGTCACCAGCGGGCATGGCGGGAAGAAAAGTAGGATATAGCAAAAAGCAGCGCAAACTGTCGCCGGTGACCATATGTGTAGGCGGCGACAATATGTGCTGCGGGGTTTTTGAAAGATTCTGCACAAATTGTCCCCGACGAATTGCGACAATATTGTACTGCAGCACACGAGTATTCTGTCTTACATGATATTCATCAGTGTACAAGTTCATTTTTACACCATCCAAACTTGATGCATATAATAGCTATTTGTATGTCAAACAAATTACAGATCAAAGGAATTTGTTTATAAAGTCCGACAAACATTACAGTACTGGCACATTTAATGGTTAATAATGTAAAGACTCGACTATCATGCGTCATGCAACTTAAAATAGAACAACAACGACAACAACAACAACTTCATCATCAATGCAGAAATTTGTCTGAAAAGCACAAAACGAGTGATTGCTATCGTCTTAAACCAGCTCCCATCATGGGCATCGTAGCATTATTTCGCGAGGAATCGACTCCCCTTCCCCAAATATTAACTCAAAACTTACTTATTAGAGAGAGAGAGAGGGGGAAGCTTTTTCAATAAGATATATCAAATCAGATTTTCAAAATGTAAATAAAACGACCTCCCTGATTTTTTTGATATACATGCCTCACAAAAAGTAGCCAAACATTGTCTTTTGATCATAGCTCAAATATGGCGCATTGTATTTTCACACAATTTGAAAGAAATTCTAATTCCAAGCATTTTGACACTTCATTTGTTGAAATCGAATAAGAAATGTGAGCACAATGACGATTCATATGCAAAAAAAAAAAAAAAAAAAGTAAAAGTTGCAGCAACCCCTACTGATATGACAGTCTCTATTCACAGAATAGATTTCTGGTTGTTAACTCGTCTCTTTGTTGGTGTTTTTTTTTTCGGACAATAGGGTATTAACAAAAACACAGAGGTGGTCTATGAATGACAGTCAAAACATGTAACGATCAAAGTTATTCCTAATGCATGAGGCAATGCATGTCAAGCAAGGGAAAATGTTAAAAGGATGCATTGCGTGTTTGTCCGGCATCTCTCATTTTCAGACAACCTATGGCATCCTTTCGGCGATGACATTTTTTCTTGCCGGAGATCCAGTGCCTCATCATGCTCATGCATTTGGAATGCCTTTAATCGGTACATGTTCTGACTGTCATTAATTTTATACACCACTGTTTTTTGTTTATTCTGTGAATAGAGACGGCTGTATCAATAGGAATAGCTGCAACTTTTATTTATGGGGGTATTTGTATATGAATCGTTATTGTGCTCACATTCTTTATTCGATTTCAACAAATGAAGTGTCAAAATGTTTGAAATTAAGTTTTCTTTTAATGCAGTTAAAAGTTGTCCGACGCAACACACCATATTTGAGCTATGATCGAAAGACAAAGTGGTTAGTTACTTGTTGTGAGGTTGTGTAGTTGGGCTATTGTTATGGGGGGGGGGTCGCCTCTTGCTGGAAGATGTGCTTTTGTTCTTTGGCATGCATATTCCCATCCTGATTTTGGAAGGTGCAATTCATTATAATATAATCTGGAAGGAAACTGAATGTACATAACAAAACTTGGGTGAAGCACAATAGTCCTTGAATGCGTGTACGAACCAACACAAAAAGCCTGACCCTGTGTTTGCTCTCCCACAGCCGGCTGTGTTCACCCACCTGAAAGCCACAGGACATCCTTTCGACAAAAGAAAAAAAAAATAACTGGGACATTTAGATCACATGACCCAATGATGACAAAAAAGGTTTTAGCCGATATCGTTCCTAGCAAAGGTAATTTACTTCGACACGTATTTGGCAGTTGACACTATGAACATGATGGACAAAGAAAGCGGACAAAACAAACGACCCCTCATTCTACCCTTCACAATGGTTATGGTATTCAAAAGAACATTCCTTCACTGCTATTGTCTAAAATATGTGGAAAAGGTGTCACATGCGTATTCACCTGGAACTACATAATTAAACATAATAGCTGTGAAGGGATGTTCTTTTGACTACCAGAACCATTCTGAAGGGTAGAATGAGAGGTTGTTTATTTTGTCCGCTTTCTTTGTCCACCATGTTCATAGTTTGATGCGGATTAGCTTCGCCGCCATACTGGACGACAATTTTGGACTCGCAAATTAGAATGTTTAAGTTTGATTTTTACCAAGACATGGATACTTGTGTGTAGAAGTGGTCCATTTTAGGTAAGTATTATGAAATTTATGCTTAGTATCGAACATATACATGGGGTGTCAATTGTATAGATTTTGAAAGTCCTTTAAGAGTTGGAGAAGACATGCTCTACCCTTGTTACTGGGGCAGCACTCTAAGATTGGGATAAGAAACGTGCTGTTCTGACTGCGGCATAAGATTGCTAGATTAGCTTCAGATTAGCGAAAAGTATAGTAAGGTTGAATGAGGCAAGGAAATTATTGACCGAATGGATGACATGAATTGTGCTGGCTGGTCTCAATTTGACAAAAGTATCATTGAAGGTGTTATTAGATGAACTCGAGCTTTTAATTTGGATTACTTTCCACAAACTGAAATTCACGTTACTTGTGAAAAGATATTCAGAGATAGATCTCTTCTAAAGAGGAAACCAGAAAACCAGAAACGGATTTGGAAATCAAGCAGTGTTAAATTAATAATGCGGAATATAAATGTTTGGTTTTGTAATAAATCCCTTTTTAAATTCCTCAACATCTGAAGTAAAACCTTAATTGTTCTGTCATTTTATTCACCGAATATTAACGTTTAAATGCTGTTTAATCCTCTACAAGAAAAGTTGATAAAATCTGCACCTTGTGATAAAATATTTACATTTTAGAGAACCAAATTGATAAAAATGAAAACCAAACAAAACAGACAGACAAACATTCAAACATTCAACTTACAAAGGGGAAACAATGGTGATGAGTGTAGCAAAAGAACTTCTGTCTTCTTAGGTTCAAATCAGCATTATCTTTTTCTACATACCAATGGAAATATAATGTAAACAAAACAAATTACATACATAGCATAGACAAAAAAAGTCATCATATCTCGTATGATTTTGTTTTGTTATCAATAATCAAATAAAATACTTGTAAATGCGCAGTGGGCAAAAATTTTTAAGCGTGATTTTTTTTTTTTCATTTATTGTAAACAAAATTGCCTGTTGGGGAAAAACATGGAGAAAAAAAAAACATTGACGGGATTATGAATTAAAGTGTGTTGATTCATGAAAAAGAGTGCGTTGATTTAATTTGACAGAAGTATGATCCTGATGACTGGAGGTATTATTAGGGAACTCGAGCTTGTACTTTGTATTAATTTCTTACTACTGATTTCATCGATTGTACCTAAAATATTTTAAAAATACTCGGAGGCAGATCTATTCTAAAAAGAAAACCATAAAAGTTAACGTATTTGGAAATTCAATGATGTTATGATATCTTAAATAATACGAAGCATAACACATTTGGTTTGGGGTGAACATGAGGACAGTCAACGGAAGCTTAACATGAATATCATACTTGTTTTAATTTGACGGATAAATGGTCAGCATGCTTATACACTTCTAATATGAACCGAAACTTGAATTCAAATGAAGGGAATTAAAGGTAATGGTGATGTTGAATCTTGCCAACGTAGGACCATCTTCGTTATAGTCATTTTAACAGGAGGGGGAGGCTAACGACTTTAGGAAGAATATTACCCCTCTAACTATTTGTTCAAGGAAGGAAATTGATCGAGCGCAGTATTTGTCTGTATCACCCTTTCATTTACATTAGGTGAATGGTGAAAAAAAAATGACGGAAACAATTTAGTCCTTGTGATGATATTTGTGTGTCAAATATTTCATATCAGAGATTGCAAATTTATAAGGGATACATTCCCGGGGGTGAAATGAGAGCTATCAAAACATTGATATATCATTATTACATATTGGTATAAGCGAAAAGCAAATGAGATGTCGGGGTGGTGTTTTTCAAGTTTGTTAAAGCTTTAAGTTGTAGGTTGAACAGTTGAAATTGATCTTGAATGAATTTAGCTAAAACACTTTGGAAACATGATTTGTATTTCACTGTGGTCAATATTTTCCCCTGAATATTGTGCATGTTAACCAATTCATCGATTGTAATACTCGATATGGCACAATTTACGGTTTAAAGTGAGATTTAATCTCGTGCAAGAAAGCCCCAAGTTATAACAATAGCCCTGGAATGATAGTCAATTTCCGTTTTATTCAAGAACAAGGGGCATTAGAAGCATGACAGCAACTATCTTCGTTCACAATGAAATAGAATACTGTGTGTGTGTTTTTGTGTGTAAGTGCGTATTTGATGGTGGGGGTGGTTTGTGGGTGTGCGTGTGCGTTGTGTCTCACGTACAAACAAGGAAAAAGTAAAACAAAACATCCCTTATATACCTTTGATACAATACTTAGTCGATTCTAAGTCCTTTATTTGTTTAAGTTATTCTTTAAATCTCTTGCTTACATATTTTCGGTTTAAAAATGGAAAATTGCACATTTGCTGCCGCCACATTTGCATATTGCTGTTGATGTACTTTTTTCGGATTTGCAATTTGCTGGTGTCATGCATGTTTGCACATTTGCTGGCTCTACAGGGGTGTCGTCGTCAGACATGAGCGCTCGCTGACGGCTTTACATCAGCCCTATTAGACTAGCACTGTCGGTCTCCTAGGTTGTCATTTTCTAAGCTGCAGGCACATATATGTTTGTCAATTCTCTTTTACTCTTTTCTGGTATAATGCACGCATGTCAAATTCTTAAAGAACAAACATTATATTTCACTTGATACAGGTGATTCCACAATAGTCGTGAAGATTGATGGTGAAGTCCAAGGTCAACCTTCCCAGGACTTTAGGTAAGCACACCTTTTAAACCTACAAAGCGGCTTACCTATAAGTTTATAGATGAAACAATACTTTAAAAAAGTATTTATCTTTGATACTTTCTCACCAGTTAGCTCACTTCTTATCAGAACCTAATAGTTCTTGTATTAAGTCTAGGGATGAGCATAAGATAATTCAATAGTCAACGGGGTAATATATGATAAGAAACATAATATTTTTTTCTTGTAGTTCAACTCAATCACTGAAAAATTACAAGCAACAATAAAACAAACAGGGATTTACGGTGCAGCCATCGACGGACGGCGAAAAAACCCCATCGATTAGCATAAATAATTTGATTAATATAGCTGTTCATGTTTTGATGTGATATATACATTTTTTTTCCTGTATCATCGTGCGGGGTCTACAAGTAACAAGATAAAGATTGTTTTGTAATAAATGACTGTATATTTGAAATCTATTTCTAGCATTAGAACGGAAACTATGCGACTTTTTTCCTTACAATCTTATTGCATTTCACTGTTCACTGACAAGAAATTTTATTTTTCTTCTTCATTATTGTTATATTTTTATACATTCACATACTTCATCATTGAAAATATAAAAAATGTAAAAAAAGCTTAAGATCCTGTATGTATAGCAGAAGAATACAAGGCGAAAATTGGGGGGAAAATCAAAGCAATTTACCAACATTACGAAATACAGTACATGTATAACAGAGAATTTGGTCTCATGTCGACAGATTCAGAATTATAATATATGAATTATGCTTGACTCACGTTGAGTGATGGGAAATGTTTATGTGAGAACAACTAGCATGACTAGGGTACCATGATTCTAACTAAAATCCTGTTCAGGTTAGAAATGACAGGGTATCGAAAGAGTGAAGGTATAGAATAGTGTTTACAAATAGTGAAGTAAATAGAAGTACTGCAGTGATTTAAAAAAGAATGGATGGAGTTTAGAGCAAAGAGAACAGAAGAGGAGGAGGAAGAAGAAGAAGCAGTTGTAAGTAGGAGAAGAAGACTACAACGAAGTAACAATTGTAATTGGTGACATGCATATACTCTCTTTTAAAACGTGAGTGAACGCATTCACTCCGTTAGGGTGAATTTCAGAAGAGAGTGAATTAAGAATGAATTAAAAGTAAAAATTTGATATTCATCAAATATCAATACATTCAACCAGTTCAACATTCAACCAGTGCGTGTGAAAAATCCCAACCTGTATTGTCCGTGAATTCAAAAGCAAACAGTGGCAAGGCAGAAGTTATTTGTAGCATTCATGAATCATTTTAAGGTTAAAAAAGAGTCATTGTTAAAATCTGCTATTCAAAGTTGTTTGCCAAAATCGGTTAAACGGAGCTCTGAAAACTCTGAGGGGATCATCCTTTTATTAAAACGAATTTTATGAAGCCTGTTCCGCTTTGAAATATCAGTATAAAATATGATTCCCAGAAACATGGAAATCTGAGAGTGTGTTCAGGAAGTTACATTTAGATGTAATTCTAAAGAAAAAAAAATCGGGCTCTTATAAATGACTTGCAGAACTAAAACCTAAAAGCCCTTAAAATTCACATCATCTGTATAGATCCATTCCCCTGCGTATTTTGGTACCATTCACGTCTGACGGTTTATGTGACGATGTCTAAATCAGTTTCCATTAAAAGGATCTTTTCTGTTGTCGATGTGAAAGACAATGTTAGATTCGATGTTTTATGACAAGATAATCCTCAATTCAGACGCAATCACAGATAATATTCGTCAGTTGTAGTCTAAAGTGGTTTGTTACGCACACAAGTTTTAGTGACAAAAATCAACTCAAAGTTTTGTTATTTTTTTACCAGATATCTTGGAAAGATTTATGGGTGAAAACCCACATTAACAGACCAAGGAAGCAAACAAGTGGACAGACTAGTCAATTTCACAGATTTTCCTTTTTAAATAACATTTTCACTTTCAAATTATAATATAATTCACCATGGATAAATGAAAAATTACATAGCCTCCTATAATCCTCGAAAAGAAAAACAAAAGTAAAGACAAAGACAAAGAGAATAAAATGCAAAGAAGCAAATTTTTTAAAAGGAAAAGAAGGAAAAGGCTTGCAGCGCTCGCTCGCATTTTAAGTATTTCAATCAGTGAGGTTGTAATACTATCTTTATGAAAGCAAATCGGTCTGCATATTGTCTTTCTATCAAATAGTATGCTATTATGGTTCTACTCGCATTTGATATCTTTTGTTATCTTAAACAATGCCAATTAATATCTTATCAGGGTTTATCATTACATGTACTGATTTGCATCTTGTCTTTCTATCCAATGTTATACATGTACTGTTATAATAAACTGCAAGGTGTCGAACGGGAAGAAGACCCATAACGGAAAAATTGTCATGGAATAATGGCCTGTAACCGGTAGCCTATTCCTATCTTACCAAATATGAGAAAGGATCGGATGCTAATAAATGAACATTATTAAAATCATAGAACTGGAGTAACAGTGCACTACAACCTAGCTGTTCTCAGTATTAAAAAATAGCCCTTTCTAGCTCTCTCGCTCTGCTCGCTCATAGAAACAAGATCAGGAGGCAACCGCTCTTACTCCCTCAGCAACATGTCTGAACATTGTTATATTTCTACAGCGAGATGTAAAGCTTTTCTCGAATACAGATAAATGGTACATCATGAAATTCATCCAGTTTATTTGGTGGAAATTATACGTTTTACTAGAAAGAAACAAAGTATTTTATCGGTAGCTTGCTTCGCTCGCTCATAGAAACAAAATGGTTTTAGATGGCAAGTGAGGCACCAAAAAACATAAGCAATTAGGTGATCAAAACTATTTAGATATCTTTGAGGCTATCGGAGAATGTAATTTTTTTCCTCGTTCGCTGTGCTCACTCGAATATGTAATGTAGATATTTTGTAGACATATAGTGGAATTTATGACAAAATAACACTGCATCACTAAAATAGTGTGTTTCCCCCTATCTCGCCTCCCTCGCTTGTAATATTTGAAATAGGTTGGTTTAGGAAAGTAGCAAGTTGACCAGCGAGGTGCTGAATTAGTCAAACTTTTTATTTGTTTGAGTGTACTTTGAGGAAAATAATATTTCTTTTAAAGCTAGAAAGTGGAATTGTCGGCTCGCTCGCTTCGCTCGCTCGCAAAATGAAAGAAAAAAACAGGGATGGTTCATACTCTAAGTAAAAGTTCAAGTCCCCCACACTTCTCATCCAAGTAATGAGAATGTACCTCTGCGATATTGTTTGAAAGCAATTTTGTGTGGTTGATTGGAGGAACGTTAGATTAGAGTAATAATACAGAGAATTGGCAGCAAAACAGGTCCTACCTCCCCCCCCCCCCTGCATATTAAGTCTACCCTTCACGTTTGAACCTGCACACCCTTTCCCTGATCGGTCGCTTTGCTCCGCGGTCGAGTCATCCCCCCCCCCCAACAGCGAACTCAAATCGACACCCATGAAGTGCAGCATTATTATTTTGATTTTAGATTTAGATTTAGATTTATTTATTTCCGTTCAACAATTTTTTTCAAAATACAATCAAAGTAACAATACATATTCAATATAATAGATAATACAAGCAAATCAATGACATTTCGTAACAAATGTTGAATATAAATTAAACAAAGCTACAATTTGTTGCAGTAATTTTGTCAATGAAAGAAACAAGAAATGAACGGAGGGACTTGCCAAGAAAAGCAAAAGCTTGTAAAGAAGGCAAGCCCCTAAACTTAGTTTCAATACTAATTATAAACAAACTATATATACAACTATATACAAAAATCGAGACGGACGCAGAAGACAAACTTAAAACAAGTAATCCACAAATATCAAAATAAAACGAATAAGCGACAAAAAAATAAGAGAAAGTAGTTCAAATAATAATAATTACAGTGGTAACACACAAAAAAAGCGCTTACAAATTATAATAGGGAGGGTAAAGTGGCAAAGGAAAGAAAGAGGGAGATAAGGGAGGTGCAAATAGAAAGTGCAAATGAAAAGAGGAAACATGGCAGGTGCACAGGTCGTAATGTATTGTATCATGTTGTAGTGTTGTTTTTTTTTCATAAGTAAAGTTTGACATGTTTATTGGTGGTTAAAGGTTAAGTTATTATGTAGTTTTAGGTTATGTGTTAGCTTGACTTGTTGGTGTGGAGTATTGACAAATGAGCATCTTTTTAAGTTTGCGTTTAAAAATATTAAGGTTAGTAGATTCTTTAAAGTCGTTGGGCAGGGAATTCCAATACACAGGTCCAAAAAAGATAAAAGAGTTTTTCGCTAATATAGTACGAGTAGGGGGTAGGTGATAACAGTTACGTTGTCTCGTTGGGTAATCGTGTATAGAGGAGTTTTTACAGAACATATTTGAAAAAATTGTTGGGAGATCATCTTTGTTTAGTTTATACATAAATTGGGCGAGTTGGAAAAGATATAAATCGCTCACTTTAAGAATATTATTTTGGAAGAATAGTATATCTGTGTGTGATCTGAATTGGGTTTGAAAAATTATTCTAAGAGCCTTCTTCTGCAGCAACAGTATTCTTTGTAATTGTGTTTGGGTCGCACAACCCCATGCCAAAATGCCATAATTAATGTATGGTAATATTAATGTATGATACAGTGTAAGTAAAGTGTGAGATGGGAGAAAATATTTGAGTTTGTTGATAATTCCGATGTTTCTTGAAATTGTTTTGCAAATATTATTGATGTGTGGTTTCCATGATAGCTTATTATCAATAGTAACCCCCAAAAATCTGGTCTCTGAAACATTTTCAAGAACAGTATTATCAAAAATTATGTTATCAGGTATTGTATTTATTCTGTTACTAAAAAGCATAAAATTCGTCTTTTGTAAGTTAAGTGATAGTTTATTCGCTTTAATCCAGTCAGTGACATGTATAAGTTCTGAGTTTACAATTCTTACAAGTTGGTTTAGGTTATCATGAGAAAAGAAAATGTTCGAATCGTCAGCAAACAATACAAATGTTAGTAAAGTAGAACTTTTTTAATGTCATTAATATATGTAATAAAAAGAAGAGGACCAAGTAAACTACCCTGTGGTACTCCACATGTAATAGGAAGAGTAGAAGAAACAACGTTGTTGACTGACACAAATTGAGACCTGTCTGTTAGGTAGCTCTTGAACCACTCCAAGGCCTTCCCCCTGATACCATAAAAAGAAAGTTTATGAAGAAGTATTTCGTGGTTAATGGTATCGAAGGCCTTGGAGAAGTCCAGGAAAATACCAACAGTATGACAACCTTTATCTATGGAAGAAGTAATTTTTTTAATAAAAGTCAAAATTGCATGCGAGGTGCTATGATTTTCGCGGAAACCAAATTGCGAGTTCGAAAAAGTATTGTATTTATTAAAGAACGTAGTTGTACGAGTATGTATAAGTTTTTCGAGAATTTTAGATAACGAAGTGAGCAATGAAATAGGACGGTAATTAGAAACAAGCTGATTATCACCTTTTTTGTAAAGGGGGATGACTTTGGCTATTTTCATTAGGTTAGGTACCTTCCCTGTGTTCATAGAAACATTAAATATGTGGACCAGAGGATCGACGATAGTTAAAATAATTTTTTAAGTAGGAAATTAGGAATACCATCGAAACCTGGGCTCTTCTTGGTCTGTAGAATATTAACAATATTAATAATTTCTCTTGTGTTAGTAGGATTAAAAATATAGAGTTTGGATTTGGGTTGTCAAGAAAACTGTTGAAAGATTTATGAGTTTGAGGGACTTTGCTTGCCAGATTGTTGCCAATGTTTGAAAAATATGAATTAAATTCTTGTGCTATTGAGATGTTGTCGTCGGTAATTGTATTGTTTAATTTTATTTTTGTTATAGAAGTACTTTTTTTGTTTTATTTAATGCTCCATTAATAATTTTCCATGTGTTCCTCATATCGTTTTTGCACAAATTGAGTTGGGAGGTATAATATTCTCTTTTTGCAATGCGTAATAAAGTAGTAAGTGTGTTTTTGTATGAAGTATATTTAAAGCGAGATTCGTTACTTTGTTTAGTTATGTATTTATAGTAAAGGTTGTTCTTTCGATTGATTGATCTCAAAAGTGATTTAGTAATCCAAGGGTGGAGTGGAACCTTTTATAATTCGATTTTCTGTTAGTGGTAAAAGGAACGTGAGTATCTAGAGAAGAGGTTAATTTGGAAATGAAAAAGTTATATGCGTCATCAACGTCTGTGGATTCAAAACAGTTGACCAGTCTGTTGTATTTAAAGTATTAATTAGATTGTTAATGTTGTCATCAGTTATCTTTCGAAATGGAGTATTGAATGTTTCTTTCATGATAATTTTATTTGTAGATAATTTAGCAAAAATTGGAAAGTGATCAGTAATGTCACTAAGGATAATACCGGCTTTGGGAATTTGTTGAGTTATATTACTAAAAATATTATCAATTAAAGTGGCCGAGTTATCTGTCACTCTTGTCGGTTTAGTGATAAGCGGTAAAAAAGAATATGAAAGAAACATTTCGAGAAACTCATGTGAGGTGCTGTTTGAATTACAATCTACTAAGTTAATATTAAAGTCACCCATAAAAAAGCAATCTTTTTTTTCAAAACAGGATTTGATAAAATTTCATTAAGAGATTCTAAAAAAGTATTAATATTAGATTGAGGGGGTCTATAAAAAACACCAAGTACTAAGTTTTTACCTTTGGGATTTGTGACTTCAACAAATAAGGTTTCTAGAACGTCGTTTGATATGGTCATGTTAGCTATAAGAGTATGGTCGTATTGTTGCGGTATGTAAAGAGCTACGCCACCCCCAGGTCTTAGTGTTCTATTGTTAACAATCAAATCAAAATCAGGGAGTGTGAAGAGGGAACATGGATTATCAGAGAACCATGTTTCGGTTAAACCAATAAATGAAGTTTTCGGAAACCGGTTTTTATCTAGAAATAGTCTAAGTTTATCAAAGTTTTTACTGGCACTTCTGATATTAAAATGGAGAAGAAAAAAACTTTCGCCAGTGTTATCTGATGTAATGTATGATTTGAAATGTTGTTCTGTGAAATAATGTGATGTAGTGAGCTGTCCGAAGTGATCATTTGCATCCAAGTTGTAATTAAGATCGGATGTATTGTTGTCCATAAAAGTCTGTATGTGTGCATCATAGTTGGAGTTATCATGATTATCTAGTGTGCGAGTAACGCCATGTTGCGCCGAGAGAGACAAGAAGTCATCGTTATTTAAAGAGCTAAATGGAAACCTAGAAAAATTCGTCATAAGCAGGGAGATGGTGGTTAAATGGAACCTAAAGGAAACAATACACTGTGCTACGTGCCTGTTCCCGAGTATGTGTAGAAGAGAAGAAGAAAAATGTGTGTCAGTGAAAAGGCAATAAAAGAGGAGTAAAAGAAGAAAGAACAGAAATAAAGCAGGGGAATTGACCTTGTGCAGTGCAAATTTGGAGTGGGGGTTGGAAATAAAGGTGATGAGAAAAAGGACAAAAATGAAAACAAAACAAACTTAACTGATCCTTAGTGAATTACTAAAAATAGACCTAATGTAAACAAACAAGCAACAAATATCAACAAGAACGCAAGTAAGCAAAATAAGGCAAGGACAGAAAAAAATACTCTTACTGTGTCCGTCTCTCCTGATGAAATCTATAAAAACACAAAAAATATCAAAACGAGGTCATATCAAATGGAGAAAGCTAAATAGTAATTTAAAAAAAAAGGGCAAAGCAGGAAGCAGGACTTAAGCCTGTGTGATCTGTAGAATAAGAAAGATCGATCAATGAATGCATTCTAGTGGTCTATCCGCAAATACATGTCGTGATATGTGTATACAAAACAAAAGCAAAGAAGATTCTGCAGTCCGATAGGATGGTTAAAAAGAAGAGAAAGAACCCATATGCTTGTAGGTCTGCAACAAATTCAGCATTGAATGAACGCAATATACACATTAGTGGTTACAGACACAATACCCCATGTTTCAATTAAAAAAAAAAAAAATGTACATGCTAAATTTTTAGTACAATTACTAAGTTATTTAAGGGCTGACAAAAAAATAGTCATGCGATTAGTGTTTTATGTGTGTTTTGGGAAAACAAATGCAGGAGAGCAAAACAACTGTATGAAACCTCTAATAAGGCACAATATAGGCCTATTGCAGAGTTTTTAACGATTTAAAGCAAGATATCAGCAAACATATGCAGAAAAGCACTACAAGAAAAATTCATATGAATATACATACAAAAAAATCATTGCGTAAATATACGTCAGTGGTAAGTGGTTCTCAGGGGAAAAAACAAGAGGCAAATATAAAGAAAGACCCAAAACATTGCAATGATTAAAGATTGTGTTAGCGATGCAAGATCTGGGTTGTTCTCAAATTCACTGCAGGGACGCTTACGAAACTCATTAACGCATCGATTCCTCCGAAAATGCAGCCAGAGTCGCAGCAGGGAGCCCCGAGGCTCCCGCCGAAAGCCGGGGGACCGGGACAGCAGAAAATTCGAATATTTGCACCACACGACCAGACGCAAACATGTCGCCACCCAGAATTAGGGATTCCGGTGCTGACCCGGTCCACCAGCCCCCGGCAAAAGCCCCACAGCTCCCCACCGCGACCCGAACTGCACCCCAAGGAACCAGCGCGATGCAGGGAGCCTCTGCGCGGTAAATTCGATAAGTCCAAAATATACCAGGGAGTTTCCTTTCGTCACTGATATTGAATTGACAAATAAAATGAGTCATCCAAACAAAAGAGAAAGGAGGTCATTAGAAAGCCAATGATAAGGCTTCGCGCTCCAAGCACGCTTACTTCAGTAAAGTTCGATTTCTGATGTAGCCTATTGTCAAGTTTGCTGGTGCGTAATAAATACAAAAGGAGACCTCTGCAAACGTGTTATCCTTATCAAGGAGTAGTAAGTAAATTAGCAATGAAATGTACTTCAATTAGTCGTATTAACCTTATATAACAAATTTGCAAATTTGGTTCCTGATAAAACTTGAAACTGGATGAACATCAAGCTTAACGTCAAGCACACCTTGAGCGATAAAACAGTATAGGTGTCTTGATAGAAGTATCAAGAGGCGCGTAGCCATGAGTTTATTTTACTGAAATTGAGTATGATTTTAGGAAAATAAAACGGATGATATTAGCAAATAGCTATTTGCTACTGATCAAT
>CM057160.1:30205562-30223009 GCA_029962745.1 Echinometra lucunter | reverse complement strand
AATTTCATTTTGGTCTAGTTAATCATTAATGCATAGTGTTTGAAGATGATATCAATGTACCATCATCTCTCCCCTTTTGCCCTAATCAAACGTTATTTTGGTCTTTGATTGTTTTTTTCTTTCAGACGAAAGTCAAATATTAGATACGGAGGTTATATTTGTTCCATACACGTGATTTGTTGGTACATATTTTCAGGACTTAGAATAAAGTTTTATTACCTTTTATACACCAAGTCAGTGATTAACCAACAGATGGCGCTATAGGATTAAACCTGGGTTAAATGGGAAGAGTTTTAGCTTATTTGGATAGCCCAGACACAGAGTATAAAGGATTTTTTAAAATGACATTTCAGGGAAATGTTGTATTATAATAAATTGAGATTCCACCCCCCCCCCCCTTCCCTCCCCTTTATGTTATTTCTCAATGGATGTTGGGATATTAGGAAAGAGAAATAACTGACATAATGTTTGTGTGCGCATTTTGTGCGAGAGTGTGTGTGTGTGTGTTTTGTTTTTACTTTGTTGGTTAACTTAATGTGTATATTTGACAAGGAGTGAGAGATAGGGGTAGTGACAGAGGATGGAAGAAAGTATGCGGGCATCCATAAGAAAAGTACATACAGTACAATACAATAACATTTCTATAGCGCTCTTACGAACTACAAGTTGTTTCACAGCGATTTACATAGGCGTAGGAGTAAGAATAAAAATAAGCATTGATTTGGTTACTGTTTGAAGAGTAGAGTTTTGAGATGTTTCTTGAAAACTTCCAAAAAAGGGGATAATCGAACCTTGGAAGATCGTTCCAGAGTCTAGGAGCGCATGCCTAGAAAGCATAATGAAGAGGAAATATTATAGGTAGGTAAAACATAATAATAATGTGTTGGCATGTGTGGCGGCGTGTGTGACAAAGAATGAGAGAGGAAGAAATGCAATGTTAGAGAGAAGGGAAAAGAGAGTGTATAGGTCCATTCCATGTTTGGATGTAGATGGCCTTGTATATTTGGGCAAGAAAGATAGAGATTAAAAGAGAGGGAAAGAAAAGGAAAGAAAGAGGTAAAGTTAGTGAGAGGAGGAGAGAGGGAGAGTAGATAAGAGTAGATGAAAATCTTCATTTTTATAATCGCTTTGTGCGTTAGCGGGCTTGAAATCGATCTACAAAATGGATATTTATTTCTCTAAGGAATAAGAAGATAAGTTTTGTAAGTAAAAGCTAGGATGATGGCATCTTACGTCGGATGTTCGTATGAGTCGGTTGTTTACTGTATTTTAACAAGGTAAAAATACAGTCACTGTTGACTTTTTATCCAGTTTTTTAACTTCTTTTTGATAATAAAAACATGCATTGTGCAAACACAAATTTAGGAATTCATAACTGTATTTTGCGTTCGCATTTTTTATTGGCATTATAGTGTTTAAAATCCTCGCCTTAGTGCTATTGCGTGCGACCTTATCGTTTGAGAAATCAAACAGCACAAGATATTTTGCATTCTTTTCATTATTCCACCTTTGGAGATGAAAGAGTTTTTACGTAAAACCGATTGCCAGTAATATCTTGCAACGTCCAACTTTTGTGGTATTTTTTGGTTATTTCTGGGTGATATCGTACATGACTGTTATTGGAATTGCAGTTAATGATAATACGATCGTTCTTTCCTGACATTCAGAACAGTTTTCGGAAACTAGGATCATGTGTAATCGTATGACATAGATACGATCGGGAAATCAAAATTATACTACGCTTTTCACTACCATTATCACCCTCATGATCACCCTCATGAAGAAATAGTAGTGAAAACTTTTATGACCAAATGTTTATCATAGACTGAATCTAGTAACCTGTGAATATAATTTTTTTTTCCATTCACTGGTATTTGATATTACTATCTGATTTTTTGTTTGTTGTTGTTTTACCTCCAATTTTTTTGTTCTCTGTATTCTTAACATTTGTCAAAAACTTCATATTCTTCTTTTTTTTTTCTTCTCATTATCTCTATCTACCATTTCCCATTTCCCATTTCCATTTTTCTACAGTAAGATCTTTCCTACCGTCTGGTGCTAATAAAGAATTCTATGTCAAAATTGCGGTAAAGATTCCAGATAAAGTTTTCGTGAAAATGTTTGTTTTGAAAATTTGACACCGTGTATATTCGTATTTGCAACTGAATATGAATTGAAGGATAACTGCTATAAACGTTGATAAAGCTTCCCCTGCTTATGATATCATAATATATTTCTTTCTCACGAGCTGTTTCACTTATCAAGTTGTAGTTTCGAACAAACACTCTTTTCGAGTAATTTATCATTTGGAGAACGATTCTGAACGTTGGGCTCCGAAAGGAAACAGCCACTTGCTCACTTTCTTACACTTAGTTTTATCTTACACTTGCACCTACCCATCTCCATTACCATTTCTTTACATACCTTTACGATAGGGGCGTGTAAGTTTTCTCGCTTGTGATATCAGTCACAATGGAGATCTGTTCTATTTTCCCAAAGAATTGTAATTTGTATCAGAAACCTGGTATCTTCACTGCAAAATTGTCAGTAATTTTGGTGATTATCTTAAATAACACGCAGAAATCGGTGTGTTCTCCCGATTTGGAATTTGTCAGTCAGCCCCGTGATGTAAGTGCCAAAGAAGATACATCGGCGTTGTTTCACTGTATTCTAAGATCAAGGTTTCCCTTCGCTTCTGCAAACTCCTACTGGGAAAACGGTCTTACTGAGACTCTCCACGGCAATGACCTGTTTAACGTCACAACAGTACCGGACACCATCAACCAAAAGATTAGATCCTACCTTACTATCAACCAGGTTCAGAGAAACATGAGCAAGCTATACAAATGTTGGATAATAATTACTTTTCTTGATGATTCTCGCAATATAATTTCTTCGGATTTTGCAAGGCTAAATGTTTTGTATTTCTTGAACGACAACGAATTACATTGCCGTGGGCCATCAAGCTCCGTGCTCCGAGAAGGCGACCAAGTTGCTGTAGAATGTAAAGGGGTACAAACCAATCCCAATAGTGTTCTGAGATGGATACAGTCCTTTCCTGCATCTTCATCCCTTTTTCAAATGTCATATCTTTCCCAAACAGGATCATTATTACTTGGGAACATCACAGCAACCCCTCTACTCCACATGAATATGTTGATGTGCGTTGCAGAGAACGAAGCTTTTCCCGAAGAACAAGTCAACTGTTCCCTTGGTCCATTCAAGGTTATCCATTCTCCCATTGTGGAGGTTGTCCCAGCTCAGGCTGAGATGATATGGCCTCTGGTTACTGAAATGACGTTTCAGTGCATTGCTAGTGGATACCCTGATATAGATCGATATGAATGGTTCTGTTCTCCCCAGGAAAAATTTGCACAGTGTTCATCAACCGTATCTAATTTGACAATTATTCTTCAAGATGTCCGAAATGCAAGAATTCTGAACATATCATGCGAGACAAGGAATGATGTGGCCATTACCCGAGGAATCTCTGTGATTAGTGTTAAGTACATTGCAGAGTCAATGATTCCCACATGCAATTCAAGCACTACTGATCTACCACAAATGAGCTACAACGGAAAACCAACCGTAAGATACAATGCTGCCACGGGTGTTGCGCAGTGTTCAGCAGAGGTCCAAAGTATAGAACAAACTACATTTCATTGGTATCTGGAGGGCCTTATAATTGCAAATAATGATGGAGAGCATGTCGTTGTTAAATCACCTTACAGCGGAAGTCATCTTGTCGTCTATGATTCAATAACACTGACTAGAAGGCCGGGTATTGTTGCTTGCAGCATCAGGTTTAACAAATATGATGAACTTCTTTTAGAACCGCTTGAGGCATGTAAGATACCTTATGCCTATGACAATTTTATGATAACAGACAGCACGGTATCTTGGCAAGATATGGCTTATTCTGACATTGCTTCGACTAAGCGATATATTTCTGTGAAGACGATCAAAGAGCTTGAAAACGTTTCATTAGTATCATCCCCCATACAAGAAGATCCAGATTCAGATACCATATCGGAGGACATCGTATCTACTCCGATTTTTCGTTCTAATGTTACCATGACTACAAGTGAATCAAAGGGGTTAGGCAACGGTTTTCAGATATTTGCGATACCAGCTTTGATTGCGTTTGGTATATTATTTTTCCTCACCATAATCATTGTCGTAATGCGAAAGTCAGAAATGTGCAAATCTGCTGGGACATATAGACCTTGTGTCCAACCTACAAGTCTTGAAGAAATGCAGTTTGATGCAAGGAGATCTACCATAAGTGACGTAGAAGAGGATCGCTGTTATGAAATTCCTGATCCTGAAATACGTCCGTCCAACCCAAGAAAGTGTAGGGAGATAAACACACATTTTTCGCCAATGGGTAGAAGGCACAGAAATATTGAAAGCCTTATAGAAGGGGAATCAGGTTCCGAGAGCTCAACCGAGAGTACAGGAAGCATGTCGCACTCCAGCCAAGACAGCGCCGGGAACTCAAAAGACCCATATCTGCAGGATGAGGAGAGCGATGCGCCACGTCTACATCATTATGAAAATCAGGAAATTGTAGAATCTGTAATGGGAAATGCGGGTAGCAAATATTTTAAAGCAAGAATTGCAGAAATGGGGGGCAAAGAAAGATTTGGATTTGAAAGACGAATCTATTTTGATATCAAATCTTCGTCTTCCACAGAATCATCATCTTTGTAATGCCTGAGTTATCTATCAATCTATCTATCTATCTTCTTTTCCAGTGAACATGATGAAAGTGATCTTTCTCAATAAGAGGATCCCGGTTTTCATTTCCACGGTCCACATTTTGGCCCCACCTATAAATTGATATACTAGGGTACTTGCGCTGATTTCAAATGTGATTTTTGCCGTAAAATCTGCACGTTATCACTTTAATGAGGCCTGATTATGGAAATATATTCAAAATATATATATTTTTTCCATAAACCCAAAAAAATAAGCAAAATATTATCAATCAAATTAAGTAGTTAGTGTCTAACTCTAATCAATTTTGCAGAAACACATATAGAATGTATAAACGCTAGAGGTGAATACTGTGAATATGGTCATGAAAATTTGGAGCTTACTTTTGAGCTATAAAATAATTTTTGCAGTACATTGCACACTTTGCAGGGGCAATTACAAACAGTCAGAGAGTTGTATGCGACCAATGTTTCTATATTTTCAGTAATATTTGAAAATTTAAAGTATGTGGGGAAAATTGGAGAAAAGTGTGAATTTCAGTGGTAATCGCATGGTCTAATTTTATCAATTTATACTGTTCTCAGACATTCATACACATTACGGTTCTTGTAACAAAAAAACTTGAATGGCCCCGGACACACAATCTATAAGATTTCTATAATTATAAGAACTTAGTTTCGATTGAAAAGTATATACACTTGCATTTAAACCTACTGCAGGGAAATTTTAATACTGTAAAATATCAGCAAGCCTTGTTAATCTATCAACAGATCCGTGATGAAAGTGGAATGTTCGTTAACACAATGAATTAAATGCTTCTATAAGAAATTAGACCTTCTCAGATTGTATGTAATCACGTCTTTTTTCTTATCAGTTTAACATTTAGTGTGTTATTCAATTTCTTGCACATACCAGGTATTTACTGTGTTAATTAATCAATATCATTTTTTCTCATTATAAACTTGAATCGAAGAAACCTGGCAAGTATTTATTTATTTATTTTCTATTTATTCATTTGTAGTTTTTTGTGTGTGTTTGGCTTACCATAACTGCTCTTTGCACGTATATTGTATAACCTTCCTTTCATGTCTCTCTCTCCTTTTTTTTTTATTAGCTCTCTTTCTTTCTCTGTCGCTCTTCCGCTTCCAAATTATATCACTCCTCTCTCATCCACTATCTTCAAGTCTAGTAAAGATGTCTTAAATTAACACGGCAGTATATCAGGCCTTATGGGAGTATCTAAACCATTATACAATATCTGTAGCTATATTTCTCCCTATCTAAAAAATAAGAGAACAAAGGCATGCCAAAAAGAAAACATAGGATTTCACTTGATTATAAACTTGAGTTTATTTGGTTTTGTTTCATCGATTCACAGTACAGTTAAACTTTTGTGTATAAAAACATAGGGAACAATGGATTAAAGAATGGATATTCTATTTGATTAACAAAATTAAAAAAATAAGACTAAATTAAATTCTTCAGGAACTATGAAAAAAACAAATTATTATGTAAACAAACTTTATATGGTAAAGACAAGAAATAATGTTTCTAAATGCATGTATGAATTACGCCACTGTACGGACCCGTGAATATCATTATGAAGTGCATTCCAGTAGAAATTCAGTGGCCGCCAATCATACCAAAACCGTTTGACTATGTATACACATGTACGATGTTTAAAAATTTATCATTTATGTTACATAAGGTTATAGTAATACCTTAAGCAAATATACTTAAAAGTAGCAATATTTGGTATATTTATAGTTCGTTTTACTGATGTTTCAAAGCACTACATAGTAGTATGGGTAACCACAACAAATACATCAACAATCAGTATTATAATTCACCTTATAAGCATGAACCAAGTGAAGATAAAACAAGCATAACATAACAAAATGTGATGACATGAATGACTCAGAACTTCAAGCAGATAAGTTGCGATTGTAGATTTGAACGAGGGCATTACAAATTTTAAAAAGAATTAATAGTTTTTTAATAAGAATACCATATTTACATGTATTCATGATACATATATTTTCATTTCTCTATCCTCCGTACAAGCTAAAGTGAAGCACATACCACATCCCTTGTTTAAAAACTGACGGTCATCCAAGACAGATTCAATAAATGTTTACTCCATGTTTTATATTCCATCATATAGAAAATATGAAATGCTTTACATAACATTGCCTTAATCTATCACACCTTTATTTTACTTACCACTCTAACATATCTAACGCAGCACTTACAGCAAAAACAATAAAGCGGCAAAGAAGTTATAGATACACTTTCTTAAACTATTATCTCGTTCCTTTATCAAGTGTGCCATGATGTTTGCAGGCCTGCATAAAGTCTCATGTCTAGGCCTATCGGATGTTTCAAAGAGTTTTTCGTGTATTTACACGATTTTACTGTTTTAAAGTCCTCATATACCTAATACAACTATAGTATAAAAATATCTCTCTCATCGGATGCTTCAAGATAGTTTGCTGATGTCTGAACCACATATATCAGTACTATTTGTAAACTCTTCTATCTTCGAAATGATAAAATAAAATCATCTGCCACTAGAGCATAAGAGATACTTTAAAGTTTTGAATGATACTTCCATATGTACATATAGATCAAGGACTAAGCTAAAAATATATTTACACGGAAAAAACCAACAACCACGTTTTGACAGGCACAGTAAAGCAAAGTTTTCTCAAGCGCAATTCAACATCTCAGGTGTTAGACAGTGTATACCAAAATGAAATGGAATACATTCTACAACTGACTAGCTGGAGTTCTGGATTTTAATTATTATCGTTAACATCATCATTATTATTATTGTTATTATTATTTTTTTTTTATTGTTAGTATTGTTATTATTATTATTATTATTATTATTATTATTATTATTATTATTATCATTATCATTATTATTATTATTATTTAGAATGAAATTTGAGTATACCGCAATGTTATTTGACATGCAAACACTTCCTTATTTATACTATGAAAATATATTGGGTTCGGAGAAGAATAGGCAGGCACTATCATTTCATCGCCAGTCACATTGGAAGATTGTTTTCTAATGATATCACAAATGCAACGAAAAATTTGTCGATCACCATAAAATGTACAAGCAAGAGCAAACTTCACAAATGCATAACAGAATTTCATAATAAAAATGGAAACATGAAATAAAAATGTTAATATAAAACATTATAAATGGCTGTAAATAATTTCAATCAAATCTTATTTTCGACTGTACTCGCTGCTTTTTACCGTTGCCCACTATTTACGAAGTTTCGCTTAGCTTATATATCAGCTTATATTAAATTTTACTGTGACGGTATTTATTGCTATGATCATTATTATCTCCTTTCCTTTTTTGAGCATGGCCCTTGGAGATCTTTCAAACCAGGGGCGGCGCCAGAGTATTTTGATGGGGGGGACGATGATCCATAGGTCAATTTATTGACGTTTTAGATAAAGAAATAATAATATTACATAGTTGCAAGCCAGATGCCTCTCTTTTCCCACCCTTTTTTTTTTTCTTCTTCCTCTTTTTTCTTCTTTTTCTTCTTTTTTTCTCCTCTTTTTTTCTTTTGTTATCACTTGAAATCATAGGGGGGCATTTGCCTCCCCCTGCCCCCCTCCGTAGCGTCGCCCCTGTTTCAAACTTGTCCTTCAAATGTTGGAAATTAGATGTACTTGATACCCTATACCGTCACTCACTTCACATTATGATACAGTAAATCAAATCAAAGCTCGTTCCCGTTAAGCCGTCAATACCTCTTTATATCTTTAGTATGAATGCTTGTAAGGCGAGCTCAGGAAGTTTCTTTTTTAGTTTGTGAAAAGAAACTAAACTAATGTGTTAAAAAAGCGACATTGTACTCATTAAATCCTGATTAAAGCCAAACTCATTATTCGATTTTCTCATTCAATCGGCTTACATGTGTTATCTGACGTAGAGGAGATTCATATTTCGATTAAATTCTTGAGTACAGGTATATACTCTACTGAGCTTCAGAGTCAAACAATACTGGCAGTGCTATCCTTTACTACAAATTAATTTGTAAAAAAACAAGTAGATAACAGATGATAAAAGGTAGGCAGCAAAACAAAATTTAAAATCTTTAGCTTGAAAAGTAAAAAAACATTTACATAAAATATTTCTCATTACATTTATCATTCAAACATAATGGTCATGAGTGGAAAATACTAAACAAATGATAAAGAAATACACATGAATAGTATTCATCTGGAAAGGAAATTTACTTAGATTCCCGTCTCCAAGGAGGCAGACTCTAGACCGATTACACCGGGATTGGAACAATGTATTATTGTTCTAGTTATCATGGTTATTATACAAACAGCTATTAGCTGACAAGGGCTATCCATCCTATGAGTGGAGAATAAAGCAAATCAAATCGAATCAAATCAAATCAAATTAAATAACCAAAATGATCATCAGTCGAACGTTCCGGGTCGGTTTCATTGAGACTGTTCTCCGTTTTGAGCATTACACTAGAAAACATAAATGAATGCAGAGATCGACAAGGACAACTGACCCCCTATGTTTAGCTGATGAAGAATATATACAATTGAAATACAAACACATCTTACGTTATACATGAAGAAAATATAGTACGTTGAGAGACGAATGCAAGAGAGTGGGCGCTAGTGTTACAATGATAGTAGACCAACAAAACAGGAGTTTTCGATCCATAAATAGACGATATAGAAATGTAGAAATCAAAATACACAAATGTATGCATGATATGATTGCCCCCCCCCCCCCCCAAAAAAAAAAAAAAAAAAAAATTGAATAAATAAATTGAATATATAAATAAATAATAAATAAATGAAATAAAATAAGCAACTAACCAAACATAAAAACGACAAGTAGAGTGTTGTATCAAGCTGTTTACTTTTGTGCACTGTTGAAGTTCTTAGCATTTTCACCTAGATTCTCTAATCTGCAAAAAGCCGTTTTGATATACATAAAACGCCTTTTTTTACTACAGTACAGTTTAATCAGATACCTGTTAAAGCTGTATCTTCATATCAGAGTGCTAGTAGCAAGAGTTAAAGTTAAATTCGGTTTACCAAAAGTGTGCAACGAATAATAATACATTCTAAATGCTCAATACTTTTGTTTTACTCTGCATTACTTGTTTTGAATATAGACGTGGTTACTACATTTTTCTCAATGGAACTTACATCTTACGTATGAAATTCATATACTTTTCCGTCATTGCCTATGAATGTAAAATAAATGTGTCAATTTTTACTCACCAAACTGGCTTTAATGTGATACTCTTTGCCTAGGGGAGATTAATGTTTCGAAATAAATTAGTTTGTAGTTATTTTTAAAGAGCATATACTGTATATATATATATATATATATATATATATATATGAGGTAGAAATTTAACCAGCACGAGAGTAATTATAGGTCCAACCAACATGACCAACCTTGGGCAATTTTTTTACCCAATGCGGGAAGAATATTGTCCAGTTAGGGTGAAAATAAGCAGTAATTACTTTAGAATGTGCAAAATTGCCATCGACCTGGATAAAAAGAAATGCCCAAATTAATGCCCATAAGTTGGTTGGACACATGATTACCCTCATGGCACATTTTAACCAAATATTTTTTACAGTGTAAAGAGGTAAAGACAATGCTGTCATTTACTCCTAACTTTAAGTGCAAGTCGAAAACACATGATGACTCTTCCATGTAGTTGTTTGTTTTAAATTTTAAAAGAGAACTCAGTAATACAGGGAGATAAGTGTAAACTTAACACACAGTTCTAAATTTATTCATCCTATTGCTTATTTGATGTACAAATGGCTGACCAGCAGGACATGCTTTAAAATATCCATTTCCTGAGAACTAACAAACTATTTAAATAACATATTTTCTTACATTTAACACATAAACATAACATGATTTTATATGAATGAAATAGTTATGCTGCAGGTTACTCTGGGCAACTTAAAGTACATAAATACTATACTTTCTTTCCAAGGCCGGGTGAAATTGATAATACCTGAATCAAGGGCGGCAGCAGGGTATTTTGATTGTGGGAGAGGGGGGCAAGATGACCCATGAGTGAGTTTGTTTACATATTAAGTAAGCAAATGGGGGTATTATACAGTGCGTCCCAGAAAAAAAAAACAGAACCTTAAAACAAAGGCTTATTGTGCGGAAGCAATGGGGCGTATTTTTGAAAAAAAACATGTTCAAAATAAACTTGACTTATGCTCTTTCATATGATACATTAAGCAAACTTATTTATTCATGCATCTCTGAGTACTATGACTTTGAAAATTGAATGTCAAGAACCATTTGCTACCCTTGTTGGCTTTGAGCACATCAGGAAAAGAAAGAGATGGACACATCTTAGTCTGAGAATTAACAGAAACCTAAAACAAAACCTTATTGTACGAATCACTGGGATGCATGATATAAAAAACAAATGTCAAAATAAATTTTGATGGGACCCCGGATAGCTCAGTTGGTAGAGCACTGGTCATGTAAGCCAGGATTCCGGGGTCAAATCCCGCTCGGGACAATTTTCTCACATTAATTTTCTCAAATTTTGACAAGTATTCTTTCGAATTATACACAAATGACACCCATTCTGAGTACAGTGTTTGGAAAATTTAATGTCAAAATCCATTTGCTACACTTTGGGAGAAAAAAAAACTTTCAAAGATGACCAACTGACCAACCTAATTTTTTTAGGTTTGTCAGTTGGTCTCAAGGAATTTGGTAGCGATAAACAGTCTCTGTTCAGGGGTTAGCTGAACCACATTCTGTAAGTTTGGTAAAGAAGGGGTGTTTATTCCACCGATTCATGGTCATACGCAGCGTGGGGGGAGGGAGGGGTAGGGGGCAGGGGAGCAGTTGTCCCCTACCATAAATTTTGAAAACTTACATTTTTACTGAAAATCTTCACAAAATGCACCAAAATTGTGCACAGAATACTTCAATTTCACTTTTAAAAATGCAAAAGCGCCCTCATAATCAGCTCGGTCGCTTCACTCCCTTGCTTTCGAGTTTCTTCGAAAAGTTTTACGCGTCTTGCCCCCCCCCCCCAGGAAAAAAATTCTGTGTACTGCCCTGCACCAATTCATTTGACTGATTCATCACCCGAGAACTCCTCCTTTTACCACAGATGAGGACAATTGACATTCATTTCAATAGACCTGTTCACTAACATTATTCAGTTAGTGTCAAGTCAACAAATGTAGCAAATGGTTTTGCATTAAATTTTCAAAGTCATGGTACTCAGAGATGCATGAATAAATAAGTTTGCTCAATGCATCATATGAAAGAGCATAAGTCAAAGTTTATTTTGAATATGTGTTTTCCCTTCCCCGTTCTGTTCTTTCTTTTCCATCCTCTTTTTCTTCTCTTTTTCATCTGTTTTGTCATTTGAAAATTATAGGGGGTGGTCGCTCCCTTCCCCCTGCCCCTCCCCTGTTGCGCCAGCTCTGAATTGAATAGAGCTAGCTAACAAATTTCAATTAAACCTAACTATGAAAAATATATATGACCAAACACGCCAGCATTAAGGACAAAGGAGCAGAAGCCATGCATTGTCTGCACGTTCCAGATTCCGTTTGGAATATGATGGTGGGCTCATAAGTCCTACTTGTCGCGATACTCTGACTTTGGGGAGTTGAGAGAGTTGTAACTTTATCACGAGGCTTGACGGGGGGCCACACAAAATCGTCGCACCCTGATTCATTGATCTCAGTATATGCGCTATATGAGCAACAGGAAAAATGTGAGTCGTCATGTAACAAAAATATGCCTGTACTATGGGGACCTACGCTCGTAACGGTACCTTCTAAGGCAATCTGCTTACCGTTCTGGTAACACGCTAGAGCAGTGGCAGTACTTCCCGTAGTAGCGCGGCAGTGTGCCTCATAAAGAAATCGGTCGTGAGTACTTATGGTTATGAAACATATTGCTGGCCCGGGGGGAATCTGAACCCGAATGTCTTTCCAAATAACCTCTTCTACCGGGGGGGATTCTACAAGTGTATGAATAATTGCAGTAAAAACGTACATATCCTCATCTATAGTATCAACTGTATCTATATGTAGGTCTACAGAGAGGGATGAGGCCGTCTCAGCTACTGAGGTAGTGAACCTAGGGGATTGTGATCTATATTTAAAGCCATTTATATCACTATTTCCGTCGATACTGAAAGGCCGTTCCTTTGACTTAAACCGCAGTGTGAAGTACGTGAAAACTTGCGACGTGTTATCAGGTGACCATGAGACATGAAACGGGACCAAACCCGGCTGGCCTTCTTGTAGTGTTACTCTTTCAGTGCTTAGTATGCTTGCCACGAGAATCGGACTAAATCCTGCTAGAATGATGGCCAGTGCGATGATCGTTTGGAGGTAGGACCGTAGCACGACTAAGACTGAAGAACGTCGGCTGTCCACTTTTCGATATTTCTTCTGCATCGGAATTAGAAACACAAAGAGTATGAAGTACAGTTAATTGTTAAATAAAGGTAATTTGCCAAACATTACTCGCTTTATAGCTGATCATCATCGTTGGAATAGCAGTTTGATAATATCGCATTAAACAATAATCATGGCAAGCTAGCATTACTCAAAAGGGGTGGATGCTCAGAATTTTAATTGGAAAAGGGAAGTTAAATGAAATGTGAAGGAGTCTAATATTTACTATATTGTCTACTTTTAAGGATTCTCATTACTCCAATGGCCCTATGAAATAACCCCTAGAATCATCTCAAAGTCGAAAAACTACGGCCAAGGAAAAAGCTTCTAGTTTTAGTTTCAGTTTCAGTTTATTTTCATTTTTCACATAAATGATGATACATGCATGCAAGTGAGAAATAATACATAAATATACATATGAATGACATCATGAATAAGACGATTCATAATACAAAGGGGGAAATTGGAACATACAAGCACGTAGGCCTTAATATATTCACCATGAGCTTCAGAAAGATTCATTTAAAAAGTGAAATATGAAGGAATCTAATAAAAAGCTGAGCTTGTAATTAAAGATTCCCTAGTTTTGAAAAATATTTTGAAATTTGATGACTATATCTTTTGATTTAGGGCATATATTCATCCTCATAATAATTTGAAAGTTACTTCAAAGAATAAGTAGCATCGAAATGCAGTTTAGCCTTAGTAATGATTATTCCAGTGTCGACATAACATTTGTACTGATTTAAGAACTCACCGAAAAATCAGGTGCATGTATAGGCCCTTCGGTGGCTGCAACGTAATCTTCTTTTGAGTTTGTTGGACATTTCGGCCTGGCTTTACTGGAAGAATTCATTTCGCCCTGTCCTCCCTTTTCTGAATCAAGGGACATTGCTGGATGATATTCAGTTGAAACTCCACTGACTCTTTTTCCATCAGCATCAACTACATTGCAGCCATTCATTTTGTCAGTACTATCTGATACGGCTGTTTTCTTGTTAGGGGAAATACTTCCATCCAGAGCACCCTGTGTCTGGAGATATTTCAGGGCATCGAAGTTATTTTCAAAGGCTGCATTTGATGGTGTCCAACCCTTTTCATCTTTCTTGTTCACATCAGATCCCTGCTGAATGAGGTATTCCATTACCTCCATGTGACCATTTAGAGCAGCACAATGAAGTGGAATCCTCCCATTGTCATTTTCATCATTCACATCAGCTCCTTCAGAAATGAAGAATTTGATGAGATCTAGATGACCGAATTGTGCTGAGACATAGAGTAGGGTCATTCCACCGTATCTGTTCTGCTTTGCTCCATTAGCCATGAGATATTTGACGGCTTCTAGATGGCCATATTGAACCGCAGCACTGCATGGTGTCCAACCCTTGGAATCACGTTTGTTCACATCAGATCCTTGCTGAATGAGATATTCAATGACTTCAATGTTACCTTGAACAGCAGCACCATGGAGAGGAATCATCCCATTGTCATTTTCCTCATTCACACTAGCTCCATCAGAAATGAGAACTTTGACAATGTCTAAATCACCATAACGAGCTGCAACATAGAGCAGTGTCATTCCATCATATTTGTTCTGTTCAGCTTTGATAGTCATGAGATATTTGACGGCTTTTATTTGGCCATATTTAACAGCAGCTTTGAATGGTGTCCGACACTTATGGTCAAGCTTGTTCACACCTGATCCTTGCTGAATGAGACATTTCATCACCTCCATGTGACCACTTATAGCAGCACCATGGAGAGGAATGGCCCCACTGTCAATTTCCTCATTCACATCAGCTCCTTCAGAAATGAAGAATTTGACGAGATCTGGATGACCGAATTGTGCCGCGGCATAGAGTGGAGTCATTCCGTAATATCTGTTCTGCTTAGCTCCCTTACCAATGAGATATTTGACGGCTTCTAGATGGCCATATTCAACAGCAGCATTGAATGGTGTCCAACCTTTGTGGGTACCCTTGTTCACATATGCTCCTTGCTGAATGAGACATTTCATCACCTCCATTTTACCACTTATAGCAGCACCATGGAGAGGAATGGCCCCACTATCAATTTCCTCATTCACATCAGCTCCTTCAGAAATGAAGAATTTGACGAGATCTAGATGACCGAATTGTGCCGCGGCATAGAGTGGAGTCATTCCGTCATATATGTTCTGCTTAGCTCCCTTATCATTGAAATATTTGACGGCTTCTAGATGGCCATATTGAACAGCAGCATTGAGTGGTGTCCAACCTTTGTAGCTACCCTTGCTCACATCTGCTCCTTGCTGAATGAGATATTCCCAGACCTTCATTTTACCACTTATAGCAGCACCATGGAGAGAAATCCTCCCGCTGTCATTTTTCTCATTCATAACAGCTCTTTCAGAAATGAAGAATTTGACGTGATCTAGATGACCAAATTGTGTCGACGCATAAACTGGAGTCATTCCGTCATATTTATTTTGTTTAGCTCCCTTTGCAATGAGATATTTCACGGGTTCTAGATGGCCATATTCAACAGCAGCATTGAATGGTGTCCAACCCTTGTGGGTACCCTTGTTCACATATGCTCCTTGCTGAATGAGATATTTCATCACCTCCATTTTACCACTTATAGCAGCACCATGGAGAGGAATGGCCCCACTGTCAATTACCTCATTCACATCAGCTCCTTCAGAAATGAAGAATTTGACGAGATCTAGATGACCGAATTGTGCCGCGGCATAGAGTGGAGTCATTCCGTAATATCTGTTCTGCTTAGCTCCCTTGCCAATGAGATGTTTGACGGCTTCTAGATGGCCATATTGGAGAGCAGCATTGAATGGTGTCCAACCCTTGTGGGTACCCTTGTTCACATATGCTCCTTGCTGAATGAGACATTTCATCACCTCCATGTGACCACTTATAGCAGCACCATGGAGAGGAATGGCCCCAATGTCAATTTCCTCATTCACATCAGCTCCTTCAGAAATGAAGAATTTGACGAGATCTGGATGACCGAATTGTGCCGCGGCATAGAGTGGAGTCATTCCGTAATATCTTCTCTGCTTAGCTCCCTTACCAATGAGATGTTTGACGGCTTCTAGATGGCCATATTGGAGGGCAGCAATGAATGGTGTCCAACCCTTGTGGGTACCCTTGTTCACACATGCTCCTTGCTGAATGAGACATTTCATCACCTCCATTTTACCACTTATAACAGCACCATGGAGAGGAATGGCCCCACTGTCCATTTCCTCATTCGCATCAGATCCTTCAGAAATGAAGAATTTGACGAGATCTAGATGACCGAATCCTGCCGCGGCATAGAGTGGAGTCATTCCGTAATATCTGTTCTGCTTGGCTCCCTTACCAATGAGATATTTGACGGCTTCTAGATGGCCATATTCAACAGCAGCATTGAATGGTGTCCAACCCTTGTGGCTACCCTTGTTCACATCTGCTCCTTGCTGAATGAGACATTTCATCACCTCCATTTTACCACTTATAGCGGCACCATGGAGAGGAATGGCCCCACTGTCAATTTCCTCATTCACATCAGCTCCTTCAGAAATGAAGAATTTGACGAGATCTAGATGACCGAATCCTGCCGCGACATAGAGTGGAGTCATTCCGTCATATCTGTTCTGCTTACCTCCCTTACCAATGAGATATTTGACGGCTTCTAGATGGCCATATTCAACAGCAGCATTGAATGGTGTCCAACCCTTGTGGCTACCCTTGTTCACATCTGCTCCTTGCTGAATGAGACATTTCATCACCTCCATTTTACCACTTATAGCGGCACAATGGAGAGGAATGGCCCCACTGTCAATTTCCTCATTCACATGAGCTCCTTCAGAAATGAAGAATTTGACGAGATCTAGATGACCGTATCGTGCCGCTGCATAGAGTGGAGTCATTCCGTAATATCTGTTCTGCTTAGCTCCCTTCCCAATGAGATATTTGACGGCTTCTAGATGGCCATATTGGAGAGCAGCATTGAAAGGTGTCCAACCTTTGTGGCTACCCTTGTTCACATGTGCTCCTTGCTGAATGAGATATTTCATGATTTTCATGTGACCTCTACATGCTGAGCTGTGGAGGGGAATAGTTCCTTTTTCACTCTCTTCATTCACATCAGCTCCTAAGGAAATGAAGTATTCCACGAGATCTAAATGACCATGCCTTACTGCGCAATAGAGTGGTGAAATTCCGTCATATCTGTTCTGCAGAGCTCCCTTAGCAATAAGATAT
>CM057160.1:30191615-30205062 GCA_029962745.1 Echinometra lucunter | reverse complement strand
GCAAAACAGATATGACGGAATGACTCCACTCTATGCGGCGGCACGATTCGGTCATCTAGATCTCGTCAAATTCTTCATTTCTGAAGGAGCTGATGTAAATGAGGAAAATGACGATGGGAGGATTCCTCTCCATGGTGCTGCTATAAATGGTCACATGGAGGTGATGGAATATCTCATTCAGCAAGGATCAAATGTGAACAAGGGTGACGTCAAGGGTTGGACACCATTCAATGCTGCTGTTGAATATGGCCATCTAGAAGCCGTCAAATATCTCATTGGCAAGGGAGTTAAGCAGAACAGATATGACGGAATGACTCCACTCTATGCCGCGGCACAATTCGGTCATCTAAATCTCGTCCAATTCTTCATTTACACAGGAGCTGATGTAAATGAGGAAAATGACGATGGGAGGATTCCCCTTCATGGTGCTGCTATTCAGAGTAACACTGAAATCATGGAATGTCTCATTCAAGGAGGATCAGATGTGAACAAGGGTGATGAAAAAGGCTGGACACTATTCAATGCTGCTGTTGAATATGGCCATCTAGAAGCCGTCAAATATCTCATTGCTAAGGCAGTAAAGCAGAACCGATATGACGGAATGACTCCAATTTATGCGTCGGCACGATTCGGTCATCTAGATCTCGTTAAATTCTTCATTTCTGAAGGAGCTGATGTGAATGAGGAAAATGACGATGGGAGGATTCCTCTCCATGGTGCTGCTATATGTGGTCACATGGAGGTGATGGAATATCTCATTCAGCAAGGATCAAATGTGAACAAGGGTGACGTCAAGGGTTGGACACCATTCAATGCTGCTGTTAAATATGGCCATCTAGAAGCCGTCAAATATCTCATTGGTAAGGGAGCAAAGCAGAACAGATATTACGGAATGACTCCACTCTATGCCGCGGCACAATTCGGTCATCTAGATCTCGTCCAATTCTTCATTTCTGAAGGAGCAGAAGTGAATGAAGAACATGACAATAGGAGGATTCCTCTCCATGGTGCTGCTACACGTGGTCACATGGAGGTGATGAAATATCTCATTCAGCAAGGATCAAATGTGAACAAGGGTGACGTCAAGGGTTGGACACCATTCAATGCTGCTGTTGAATATGGCCATCTAAGAGCCGTTAAATATCTCGTTGCTAAAGGAGTTAAGCAAAGCAGATATAAAGGAATGACCCCACTCTATGCCGCAGCCCGATTCGGTCATCTAGATCTCGTAAAATTCTTCCTATCTAAAGGAGCTGGTGCGCATGAGGAAAATTACAATGGGATGACTCCTCTCCATGGTGCTGCTATAAGTGGTCGCATAGAGGTAATGGAATATCTTATTCAGCAAAGATCAGATGTGAACAAGGTTAGAAATGAAGGATGGACACCATTCAATGCTGCTGTTGAATATGGAAATCTAGAAGCCATCAAATGTCTAATTGCTAAGGGATACAAACAAAACAGATTTGGTGGAATGACTCCACTCTATGCCGCATCAAAATTCGGTCATCTAAATATCGTCAAATTCTTCATTTCCGAAGGAGCTGATGTGAATGAGGAAAATGACGATGGGAGGAGTTCTCTTCACGGTGCTGCTACACGTGGTCACATGGAGGTGATGGAATATCTCATTCAGCAAGGATCGAATGTGAACAAGTGTAACCGCAACGGTTGCACACCTTTCAATGCTGCTGTTCAATATGGCCAAATGGAAGGCATGAAATATCTCATTGCTAATGGAGTAAAGCAAAACAGATATGACGGAATGACCCCACTCTATGCCGCGGCACAATTCGGTCATCTAGATCTCGTCAAATTCTTCATTGCCAAAGGAGTTGATGTGAATGGGGAAAATGACAATGGGAGGATTCCTCTCCATGGAGCTGCTATAACTGGTCACATGGAGGTGATGGAATATCTCATTCAGCAAGGATCAAATGTGAACAAGGTGAACAACAGTGGATGGACACCATTCAATGCTGCTGTTCAAAAAGGCCATCTAGGAGCCGTCAAATATCTCATTGATAAGGGGGCAAAGCAAAACAGATATCTCGGAATGAACCCACTCTTTGCCGCGGCACTATTCGGTCATCTAGATCTCGTCAGATTTTTCATTTCTGAAGGAGCTGATGTGAATGAGGAAAATGACGACGGGAGGATTCCCCTTCATGGTGCTGCTATTCAGAGTAAGATTGAAGTCATAGAATGTCTCATTCAAGGAGGATCAGATGTGAACAAGGGTGATAAAAAAGGTTGGACACCATTCAATGCAGCTGTTCAATATGGCCAAATAGAAGTCGTCAAATATCTCATTTCCAAGGTGGAAAAGCAGAACAGATATAACGGAATGACCCAACTCTATGCCTCGGCACAATTCGGTCATCTAGATCTCGTCAAATTCTTCATTTCCGAAGGAGCTGATGTGAATGAGGAAAATGACGATGGGAGGAGTCCTCTTCACGGTGCTGCTACACGTGGTCACATGGAGGTGATGGAATATCTCATTCAGCAAGGATCGAATGTGAACAAGTGTAACCGCAACGGTTGCACACCTTTCAATGCTGCTGTTGAATATGGCCAAATGAAAGGCATGAAATATCTCATTGCTAAGGGAGTAAAGCAAAACAGATATGACGGAATGACCCCACTCTATGCCGCGGCACAATTCGGTCATCTAGATCTCGTCAAATTCTTCATTTCTGAAGGAGCTGATGTAAATGAGGAAAATGACAATGGGAGGATTCCTCTCCATGGTGCTGCTATAACTGGTCACATGGAGGTGATGGAATATCTCATTCAGCAAGGATCAAATGTGAACAAGGTTAAAAACAGTGGATGGACACCATTCAATGCTGCTGTTCAAAAAGGCCATCTAGGAGCCGTCAAATATCTCATTGATAAGGGGGCAAAGCAAAACAGATATCTCAGAATGACCCCACTCTTTGCCGCCTCACAATTCGGTCATCTAAATCTAGTCAGATTTTTCATTTCTGAAGGAGCTGATGTGAATGAGGAAAATGACGATGGGAGGATTCCTCTCCATGGTGCTGCTACCAGTGGTCACATGGAGGTGATGGAATATCTCATTCAGCAAGGATCAAATGTGAACAAGGGTGACGTCAAGGGTTGGACACCATTCAATGCTGCTGTTCAATATGGCCAAATAGAAGTCGTCAAATATCTCATAGCCAAGGGAGTAAAGCAAAACAGATATGACGGAATGACCCCACTCTACGCCGTGGCACAATTCGGTCATCTAGATCTCGTGAAATTTTTCATTTCTGAAGGAGCTGATGTAAATGAGGAAAATGACGATGGGAGGATTCCCCTTCATGGTGCTGCTATTCAGAGTAACACTGAAATCATGGAATGTCTCATTCAAGGAGGATCAGATGTGAACAAGGGTGATAAAAAAGGCTGGACACTATTCAATGCTGCTGTTGAATATGGCCATCTAGAAGCCGTCAAATATCTCATTGCTAAGGCAGTAAAGCAGAACCGATATGACGGAATGACTCCAATTTATGCGTCGGCACGATTCGGTCATCTAGATCTCGTTAAATTCTTCATTTCTGAAGGAGCTGATGTGAATGAGGAAAATGACGATGGGAGGATTCCTCTCCATGGTGCTGCTATATGTGGTCACATGGAGGTGATGGAATATCTCATTCAGCAAGGATCAAATGTGAACAAGGGTGACGTCAAGGGTTGGACACCATTCAATGCTGCTGTTAAAGAGGGTCATCTACAAGCCGTCAAACATCTCATTGCTAAAGGAGTTAAGCAAAGCAGATATAAAGGAATGACCCCACTCTATGCCGCGGCCCGATTCGGTCATCTAGATCTCGTAAAATTCTTCATATCTAAAGGAGCTGGTGCGCATGAGGAAAATTACAATGGGATGACTCCTCTCCATGGTGCTGCCATAAGTGGTCGCATAGAGGTAATGGAATATCTCATTCAGCAAGGATCAGATGTGAACAAGGTTAAAAATGAAGGATGGACACCATTCAATGCTGCTGTTGAATATGGAAATCTAGAAGCCATCAAATATCTCATTGCTAAGGGATACAAACAAAATAGATTTGGTGGAATGACTCCACTCTATGCGGCATCAAAATTCGGTCATCTAAATATCGTCAAATTCTTCATTTCCGAAGGAGCTGATGTGAATGAGGAAAATGACGATGGGAGGAGTTCTCTTCACGGTGCTGCTACACGTGGTCACATGGAGGTGATGGAATATCTCATTCAGCAAGGATCGAATGTGAACAAGTGTAACCGCAACGGTTGCACACCTTTCAATGCTGCTGTTCAATATGGCCAAATGGAAGGCATGAAATATCTCATTGCTAATGGAGTAAAGCAAAACAGATATAAAGGAATGACCCCACTCTATGCCGCGGCACAATTCGGTCATCTAGATCTCGTCAAATTCTTCATTGCCAAAGGAGTTGATGTGAATGGGGAAAATGACAATGGGAGGATTCCTCTCCATGGTGCTGCTATAACTGGTCACATGGAGGTGATGGAATATCTCATTCAGCAAGGATCAAATGTGAACAAGGTTAACAACAATGGATGGACACCATTCAATGCTGCTGTTCAAAAAGGCCATCTAGGAGCCGTCAAATATCTCATTGATAAGGGGGCAAAGCAAAACAGATATCTCGGAATGACCCCACTCTTTGCCGCTTCACTATTCGGTCATCTAGATCTCGTCAGATTTTTCATTTCTGAAGGAGCTGATGTGAATGAGGAAAATGACGATGGGAGGAGTCCTCTCCATGGTGCTGCTAAAAATGGTCATATGGAGGTGATGGAATATCTCATTCAGCAAGGATCAAATGTGAACAAGGGTGACGTCAAGGGTTGTACACCATTCAATGCTGCTGTTCAATATGGCCAAATAGAAGTCGTCAAATATCTCATTTCCAAGGTGGAAAAGCAGAACAGATATAACGGAATGACCCAACTCTATGCCTCGGCACAATTCGGTCATCTAGATCTCGTCAAATTCTTCATTTCCGAAGGAGCTGATGTGAATGAGGAAAATGACGATGGGAGGAGTCCTCTTCACGGTGCTGCTACACGTGGTCACATGGAGGTGATGGAATATCTCATTCAGCAAGGATCGAATGTGAACAAGTGTAACCGCAACGGTTGCACACCATTCAATGCTGCTGTTGAATATGGCCAAATGGAAGGCATGAAATATCTCATTGCTAAGGGAGTTAAGCAAAACAGATATGACGGAATGACGCCACTCTATGCCGCGGCACAATTCGGTCATCTAGATCTCGTCAAATTCTTCATTTCTGAAGGAGCTGATGTAAATGAGGAAAATGACAATGGGAGGATTCCTCTCCATGGTGCTGCTATAAATGGTCACATGGAGGTGATGGAATATCTCATTCAACAAGGATCAAATGTGAACAGGGTTAACAACAATGGATGGACACCATTCAATGCTGCTGTTCAATATGGCCATCTAGAAGCCGTCAAATATCTCATTGCTAAGGCAGTAAAGCAGAACCGATATGACGAAATGACTCCAATCTATGCGTCGGCACAATTCGGTCATCTAGATCTCGTCAAATTCTTCATTTCCGAAGGAGCTGATGTGAATGAGGAAAATGACGATGGGAGGAGTCCTCTCCATGGTGCTGCTATAAATGGTCATATGGAGGTGATGGAATATCTCATTCAGCAAGGATCAAATGTGAACAAAGGAGACACTGAGGGTTGGACACCATTCAATGCTGCTGTTGAATATGGCCATCTAGAAGCCGTCAAATATCTCATTGCTAAGGCAGTAAAGCAGAACCGATATGACGAAATGACTCCAATCTATTCGTCGGCACAATGCGGTCATCTAGATCTCGTCAAATTCTTCATTTCTGAAGGAGCTGATGTAAATGAGGAAAATGACGATGGGAGGAGTCCTCTCCATGGTGCTGCTATAAATGGTCATATGGAGGTGATGGAATATCTCATTCAGCAAGGATCAAATGTGAACAAGGGTGACGTCAAGGGTTGTACACCATTCAATGCTGCTGTTGAATATGGCCAAATAGAAGTCGTCAAATATCTCATAGCTAAGGGAGTAAAGCAAAACAGATATGACAGAATGACCCCACTCTACGCCGCGGCACAATTCGGTCATCTAGATCTCGTCAAATTTTTCATTTCTGAAGGAGCTGATGTGAATGAGGAAAATGACGATGGGAGGATTCCCCTTCATGGTGCTGCTATTCAGAGTAACACTGAAGTCATGGAATGTCTCATTCAAGGAGGATCAGATGTGAACAAGGGTGATAAAAAAGGTTGGACACTATTCAATGCTGCTGTTGAATATGGCCATCTAGAAGCCGTCAAATATCTCACTGCTAAGGCAGTAAAGCAGAACCGATATGACGGAATGACTCGAATTTATGCGTCGGCACGATTCGGTCATCTAGATCTCGTTAAATTCTTCGTTTCTGAAGGAGCTGATGTGAATGAGGAAAATGACGATGGGAGGATTCCTCTCCATGGTAGTGCTATAAGTGGTCTCATTGAGGTGATGGAATATCTCATTCAGCAAGGATCGAATGTGAACAAGTGTAACCGCAATGGTTGCACACCTTTCAATGCTGCTGTTCAATATGGCCAAATGGAAGGCATAAAATATCTCATTGCTAAGGGAGTTAAGCAAAACAGATATGACGGAATGACGCCAATCTATGCGTCGGCACAATTCGGTCATCTAGATCTCGTCAAATTCTTCATTTCTGAAGGAGCTGATGTAAATGAGGAAAATGACGATGGGAGGAGTCCTCTCCATGGTGCTGCTATAAATGGTCATATGGAGGTGATGGAATATCTCATTCAGCAAGGATCAAATGTGAACAAGGGTGACGTCAAGGGTTGTACACCATTCAATGCTGCTGTTGAATATGGCCAAATAGAAGTCGTCAAATATCTCATAGCTAAGGGAGTAAAGCAAAACAGATATGACAGAATGACCCCACTCTACGCCGCGGCACAATTCGGTCATCTAGATCTCGTCAAATTTTTCATTTCTGAAGGAGCTGATGTGAATGAGGAAAATGACGATGGGAGGATTCCCCTTCATGGTGCTGCTATTCAGAGTAACACTGAAGTCATGGAATGTCTCATTCAAGGAGGATCAGATGTGAACAAGGGTGATAAAAAAGGTTGGACACTATTCAATGCTGCTGTTGAATATGGCCATCTAGAAGCCGTCAAATATCTCACTGCTAAGGCAGTAAAGCAGAACCGATATGACGGAATGACTCGAATTTATGCGTCGGCACGATTCGGTCATCTAGATCTCGTTAAATTCTTCGTTTCTGAAGGAGCTGATGTGAATGAGGAAAATGACGATGGGAGGATTCCTCTCCATGGTAGTGCTATAAGTGGTCTCATTGAGGTGATGGAATATCTCATTCAGCAAGGATCGAATGTGAACAAGTGTAACCGCAATGGTTGCACACCTTTCAATGCTGCTGTTCAATATGGCCAAATGGAAGGCATAAAATATCTCATTGCTAAGGGAGTTAAGCAAAACAGATATGACGGAATGACGCCAATCTATGCGTCGGCACAATTCGGTCATCTAGATCTCGTCAAATTCTTCATTTCTGAAGGAGCTGATGTAAATGAGGAAAATGACGATGGGAGGAGTCCTCTCCATGGTGCTGCTATAAATGGTCATATGGAGGTGATGGAATATCTCATTCAGCAAGGATCAAATGTGAACAAAGGAGACGCTGAGGGTTGGACACCATTCAATGCTGCTGTTGAATATGGCCACCTAGAAGCCGTCAAATATCTCATTGCTAAGGCAGTAAAGCAGGACCGATATGACGGAATGACTCTAATCTATGCGTCGGCACAATTCGGTCATCTAGATCTCGTCAAATTCTTCATTTCTGAAGGAGCTGATGTAAATGAGGAAAATGACGATGGGAGGATTCCTCTCCATGGTGCTGCTACGAGTGGTCACATGGAGGTGATGGAATATCTCATTCAGCAAGGATCAAATGTCAACAAGGTTAACAACAATGGATGGACACCATTCAATGCTGCTCTTGAATATGGCCATCTAGAAGCCGTCAAATATCTCATTGCTAAGGGAGCTAAGCAGAACAGATATTACGGAATGACTCCAATCTATGCTGCATCAAAATTCGGTCATCAAGATCTCGTCAAATTCTTCACTTCCGAAGGAGCTGATGTAAATGAGGAAAATGACAATGGGAGGATTCCTCTCCATGGTGCTGCTGCAAGTGGTCACATGGAGGTGATGGAATATATCATTCAGCAAGGATCAAATGTCAACAAGGTTAACAACAATGGATGGACACCATTCAATGCTGCTGTTGAATATGGCCATCTAGAAGCCGTCAAACATCTCTTTGCTAAGGGAGCTAAGCAGAACAGATATTACGGAATGACTCCAATCTATGCCGCATCAAAATTCGGTCATCATGATCTCGTCAAATTCTTCATTTCTGAAGGAGCTGATGTGAATGAGGAAAATGACGATGGGAGGATTCCTCTCCATGGTGCTGCTATAAATGGTCACATGGAGGTGATGGAATATCTCATTCAGCAAGGATCAAATGTGAACAAGGGTGACGTCAAGGGTTGGACACCATTCAATGCTGCTGTTAAATATGGCCATTTAAAAGCCGTCAAATATCTCATTGCTAAGGCAGTAAAGCAGAACCGATATGACGAAATGACTCCAATCTATTCGTCGGCACAATGCGGTCATCTAGATCTCGTCAAATTCTTCATTTCTGAAGGAGCTGATGTGAATGAGGAAAATGACGATGGGAGGAGTCCTCTCCATGGTGCTGCTATAAATGGTCATATGGAGGTGATGGAATATCTCATTCAGCAAGGATCAAATGTGAACAAGGGTGACGTCAAGGGTTGTACACCATTCAATGCTGCTGTTCAATATGGCCAAATAGAAGTCGTCAAATATCTCATAGCTAAGGGAGTAAAGCAAAACAGATATGACAGAATGACGCCAATCTATGCGTCGGCACAATTCGGTCATCTAGATCTCGTCAAATTCTTCATTTCTGAAGGAGCTGATGTAAATGAGGAAAATGACAATGGGAGGATTCCTCTCCATGGTGCTGCTGCAAGTGGTCACATGGAGGTGATGGAATATCTCATTCAGCAAGGATCAAATGTCAACAAGGTTAACAACAATGGATGGACACCATTCAATGCTGCTGTTGAATATGGCCATCTAGAAGCCGTCAAACATCTCATTGCTAAGGGAGCTAAGCAGAACAGATATTACGGAATGACTCCAATCTATGCCGCATCAAAATTCGGTCATGAAGATCTCGTCAAATTCTTCATTTCTGAAGGAGCTGATGTGAATGAGGAAAATGACGATGGGAGGATTCCTCTCCATAGTGCTGCTATAAATGGTCACATGGAGGTGATGGAATATCTCATTCAGCAAGGATCAAATGTGAACAAGGGTGACGTCAAGGGTTGGACACCATTCAATGCTGCTGTTAAATATGGCCATCTAAAAGCCGTCAAATATCTCATTGCTAAGGCAGTAAAGCAGAACCGATATGACGAAATGACTCCAATCTATTCGTCGGCACAATGCGGTCATCTAGATCTCGTCAAATTCTTCATTTCTGAAGGAGCTGATGTGAATGAGGAAAATGACGATGGGAGGAGTCCTCTCCATGGTGCTGCTATAAATGGTCATATGGAGGTGATGGAATATCTCATTCAGCAAGGATCAAATGTGAACAAGGGTGACGTCAAGGGTTGTACACCATTCAATGCTGCTGTTCAATATGGCCAAATAGAAGTCGTCAAATATCTCATAGCTAAGGGAGTAAAGCAAAACATATATGACAGAATGACGCCAATCTATGCGTCGGCACAATTCGGTCATCTAGATCTCGTCAAATTTTTCATTTCTGAAGGAGCTGATGTAAATGAGGAAAATGACGATGGGAGGAGTCCTCTTCATGGTGCTGCTATAAATGGTCATATGGAGGTGATGGAATATCTCATTCAGCAAGGATCAAATGTGAACAAGGGTGACGTCAAGGGTTGGACACCATTCAATGCTGCTGTTCAATATTGCCAAATAGAAGTCGTCAAATATCTCATTCCTAAGGGAGTTAAGCAAAACAGATATGACGGAATGACGCCAATCTATGCGTCGGCACAATTCGGTCATCTAGATCTCGTCAAATTCTTCATTTCTGAAGGAGCTGATGTAAATGAGGAAAATGACGATGGGAGGAGTCCTTTCCATGGTGCTGCTGTAAATGGTCATATGGAGGTGATGGAATATCTCATTCAGCAAGGATCAAATGTGAACAAGGGTGACGCTGAGGGTTGGACACCATTCAATGCTGCTGTTGAATATGGCCATCTAGAAGCCGTCAAATATCTCATTGCTAAGGGAGCTAAGCAGAACAGATATTACGGAATGACTCCAATCTATGCGTCGGCACAATTCGGTCATCTAGATCTCGTCAAATTCTTCATTTCTGAAGGAGCTGATGTAAATGAGGAAAATTACGATGGGAGGATTCCTCTCCATGGTGCTGCTACGAGTGGTCACATGGAGGTGATGGAATATCTCATTCAGCAAGGATCAAATGTGAACAAGGTTAACAACAATGGATGGACACCATTCAATGCTGCTGTTCAATATGGCCAAATAGAAGTCGTCAAATATCTCATAGCTAAGGGAGTAAAGCAAAACAGATATGACAGAATGACCCCACTCTACGCCGCGGCACAATTCGGTCATCTAGATCTCGTCAAATTTTTCATTTCTGAAGGAGCTGATGTGAATGAGAAAAATGACGATGGGAGGATTCCCCTTCATTGTGCTGCTATTCAGAGTAAGATTGAAGTCATGGAATGTCTCATTCAAGGAGGATCAGATGTGAACAAGGGTGATAAAAAAGGTTGGACACCATTCAATGCTGCTGTTCAATATGGCCAAATAGAAGTCGTCAAATATCTCATAGCTAAGGCAGTAAAGCAGAACCGATATGACGGAATGACTCCAATCTATGCGTCGGCACAATTCGGTCATCTAGATCTCGTCAAATTCTTCATTTCTGAAGGAGCTGATGTAAATGAGGAAAATGACGATGGGAGGATTCCTCTCCATGGTGCTGCTACGAGTGGTCACATGGAGGTGATGGAATATCTCATTCAGCAAGGATCAAATGTCAACAAGGTTAACAACAATGGATGGACACCATTCAATGCTGCTGTTGAATATGGCCATCTAGAAGCCGTCAAACATTTCATTGCTAAGGGAGCTAAGCAGAACAGATATTACGGAATGACTCCAATCTATGCCGCATCAAAATTCGGTCATGAAGATCTCGTCAAATTCTTCATTTCTGAAGGAGCTGATGTGAATGAGGAAAATGACGATGGGAGGATTCCTCTCCATGGTGCTGCTACGAGTGGTCACATGGAGGTGATGGAATATCTCATTCAGCAAGGATCAAATGTGAACAAGGGTGACGTCAAGGGTTGGACACCATTCAATGCTGCTGTTCAATATGGCCAAATAGAAGTCGTCAAATATCTCATAGCCAAGGGAGTAAAGCAAAACAGATATGACGGAATGACCCCACTCTACGCCGCGGCACAATTCGGTCATCTAGATCTCGTCAAATTTTTCATTTCTGAAGGAGCTGATGTGAATGAGAAAAATGACGATGGGAGGATTCCCCTTCATTGTGCTGCTATTCAGAGTAAGATTGAAGTCATGGAATGTCTCATTCAAGGAGGATCAGATGTGAACAAGGGTGATAAAAAAGGTTGGACACTATTCAATGCTGCTGTTCAATATGGCCATCTAGAAGCCGTCAAATATCTCATTGCTAAGGCAGTAAAGCAGAACCGATATGACGGAATGACTCCACTCTATGCCGCGGCACAATTCGGTCATCTAGATCTCGTCAAATTCTTCATTTCTGAAGGAGCTGATGTAAATGAGGAAAATGACGATGGGAGGATTCCTCTCCATGGTGCTGCTACGAGTGGTCACATGGAGGTGATGGAATATCTCATTCAGCAAGGATCAAATGTGAACAAGGGTGACGTCAAGGGTTGGACACCATTCAATGCTGCTGTTCAATATTGCCAAATAGAAGTCGTCAAATATCTCATTGCTAAGGGAGTTAAGCAAAACAGATATGACGGAATGACGCCAATCTATGCGTCGGCACAATTCCGTCATCTAGATCTCGTCAAATTCTTCATTTCTGAAGGAGCTGATGTAAATGAGGAAAATGACGATGGGAGGAGTCCTTTCCATGGTGCTGCTATAAATGGTCATATGGAGGTGATGGAATATCTCATTCAGCAAGGATCAAATGTGAACAAGGGTGACGTCAAGGGTTGGACACCATTCAATGCTGCTGTTGAATATGGCCATCTAGAAGCCGTCAAATATCTCATTGCTAAGGGAGCTAAGCAGAACAGATATTACGGAATGACTCCAATCTATGCGTCGGCACAATTCGGTCATCTAGATCTCGTCAAATTCTTCATTTCTGAAGGAGCTGATGTAAATGAGGAAAATGACGATGGGAGGATTCCTCTCCATGGTGCTGCTACGAGTGGTCACATGGAGGTGATGGAATATCTCATTCAGCAAGGATCAAATGTGAACAAGGTTAACAACAATGGATGGACACCATTCAATGCTGCTCTTGAATATGGCCATCTAGAAGCCGTCAAATATCTCATAGCCAAGGGAGTAAAGCAAAACAGATATGACGGAATGATCCCACTCTACGCCGCGGCACAATTCGGTCATCTAGATCTCGTCAAATTTTTCATTTCTGAAGGAGCTGATGTAAATGAGGAAAATGACGATGGGAGGATTCCCCTTCATTGTGCTGCTATTCAGAGTAAGATTGAAGTCATGAAATGTCTCATTCAAGGAGGATCAGATGTGAACAAGGGTGATAAAAAAGGTTGGACACCATTCAATGCTGCTGTTCAATATGGCCAAATAGAAGTCGTCAAATATCTCATAGCTAAGGCAGTAAAGCAGAACCGATATGACGGAATGACTCCAATCTATGCATCGGCTCGATTCGGTCATCTAGATCTCGTTAAATTCTTCATTTTTGAAGGAGCTGGTGTGAATGAGGAGCATGATAGAGGGAGGATTCCTCTTCATGAAGCTGCTGCAAGAGGTCATACTGAAGTCATGGAATATCTAGTTAAACAAGGATCTGATGTGAACAAGTGCGATTCCAAGGGTTGGACACCATTCAATGCTGCTGTTCAAGAGGGCCATCTAGAAGCCGTCAAATATCTCATTGCTAAAGGAGCGGAGCAGAACAGATATGCCGGCATGACCCCACTCTATGCCGCAGCACAATTTGGTCATCTGGAT
>CM057160.1:30167562-30191115 GCA_029962745.1 Echinometra lucunter | reverse complement strand
CTCGTCAAATTCTTCATTTCTGAAGGAGCTGGTGTGAATGAGGAGCATGATAGAGGGATGATTCCTCTTCATGGCGCTGCTGCAAGAGGTCACATGGAGGTCATGGAATATCTCATTCAACAAGGATCTGATGTGAACAAGTGCGATTCAAATGGTTGGACACCATTCAATGCTGCTGTTGAATATGGCCATCTAGAAGCCGTCAAATACCTCATTGTTAAGGGAGGTAGGCAGAACAGATATGATGGAATGACCCCACTCTATGCTGCTGCACAATTTGGTCATCTGGATCTCGTTAAATTATTCATTTCAAACAGTGCGGATGTGAATCAAGGGAATGACAGTGGGAGGATTCCTCTTCATGGCGCTGCTGTTCACGGTAAAATTGAAGTCATGGAATATCTCATTCAACAAGGATCTGATGTAAACAAAAGAGATGACAAGGGTTGGACCCCATTCAATGCTTTCGTTGAAAATGGTAATCTAGGAGCCGTCAAATGTTTCATGTGTAATGGAGCAAAACAGATCAGACCTGATGAAATGACACCACTTGCATTGAATGGAGAAGACATCACACCAAAGGACGCAGGTGGCATCGAGAGGTAAGAGTCAGACTTTATTTTCTTTTTTCTTGAAGTAACCGAAGTATGGATGAAGCGAACAATAATATCATGATACCTTCTTGTAGATAGTTGCGCAATCGTTTTGAAATTTTGAAATCAGTTACGCTAGACCTCCATGGCATATATACCAATGTCAATCAGCAAAATGATTCTTGCCTAACACAAACCACCTCCCTGTTTTAACTTACCACTGATCATGCTGATTCTGAAGAAACAGCAGTATTTTTCGTAAGTAGTTGCATAATTTTAGTTATGAAATCAGTTTGCGCAAAACATGCGAGCATGTACACTGATGTCTGGTTCCTGTAAAATACTAACAAAGTCCTACTTAGTTCTTTTATTCATCTTTTCTTACCAGCTGCTACCTATTTACCCGTACATCTTAGCCAGTGTAAATTTCATTTCACTCAAATGATGTATTGATAATTACATTTCAGGGCCATTCTGACAAAACCACTGACTGTAGGTCATCAACAATTGTACGAAGGAAATCCTTCCTCCACTAAAAGATCTTCATTGCACTCAGGGTGGAAAAAGAAGGTAAGAGCAGAATATTGTTCATTTATTTACTTTTCATCAGAGAGTAGTACTGAAATCTCATTCAGCAGGGATTGTATCTGACAAAGGAAAATATTAACGGTTGGTCGCTATCAGTGCTGCAATTTAGAGGGGGTAGTAAGAAAACATTCATATCAAATAACTTCTAGCTGGAAGCATCGCATACCGTTATGAAATCGATTCCTTTTCTTGTACATTCTGGGCCTTTAAGTGTGTTATGTTAAAAGGCCACTGCAACCAAAATGCAAGTAGATTCCTATTGATGTGCAGGTGTGAATACAACTCAGATTTTCTTATTCGAATATTTGAGTATGATTATGATGATGATTCACAGCATTTGTATTGCGCCATATATCTGTTTAAAAACATTCAAAGGCGCAGACTCCTCCAATAAAGTAAGTTTCAAATGCCTTATAAAAGATATGTTTCATAGAATTTTAAATATTGTTTGAAACAATTTGTCAAAATTGCTAAGCTCCAATCCTTAAAAAATCTCATTCCTGCATTGACATCATCTGTCAATCATCAGTCAGCTTAATTAACATTCTACAATAGGCTGTGCTGTACTTCACACAGCTGCTCACAATAGAATTCCATGCTTTCATGCAATATCTCCACATTGCCGTTCTTTTGTTGCTGATGATGCTACAGCATGTCTGACATTGCAACTCCTATGTTAGGACTGTAAACAGGTGGTCAACTCTGACAAACCACTGTCTCTTGTTCGCTCATTGTATTTCTCTGTTATGTCTCAAAAAAAGGAAGAAGTATAACGAAGGAGAAAAGACAACGTTGAGTATTATGAAAAATTCTGTCGTAAATTTTGAGAGACTTTGACTGTCATTTTTGTTTTGCGAATATGAACAGCAAGCTGAAAATGAGGAGACTCGTCGTCAAGACGCAAATAATGACGCAGGAATTCAGGATAAAAAAACGTAAGCTCACTTTTTTATCAATCGAGTTCTAGTTCAAGTTCAAAACACATTTATATCCAATTATTCAAATTTATAAACAAAATAGTAAAACAACAAATTGACACACATAATATTGATAACAAAAGATGACATAATATAGAGTCATCCTAATTACATAAATAATTGGAGGATACACCTCTAAAGCAAAAGCTTGGGTCGAGGGTGCCCTGGAACATAATGAATATTCATAATTATCGTCATCTATTAGAGGAAGCAAAACGTATGCCTCTGCACTAGAGACATTCTGTCATAGATGCTATTTGGAATTTTCCGCTTGTGTAATGCATATTGTGCAAACTGCAATGCTGTTACTGAGGGCAAGGAGGGCTAACAGTTGAAAAAAAATTATCTGCTCAAGCAAGAACTACGTCATCTTTCTTGTGTGAAAACATATATATGAGAATGATTTTTTCGGGATGACACAGATGAAGAAGAGAAGTGGATCGGTCAGAGGGAGAGAGAGAGAGAGAGAGAGAAAGATAGAAAAAGAGAGGAAGGGGTGACGAAATGAGATATCCAGTATACAGAAAATAGAACAAAATATTTTCCATAGATAATGTGATTTTATGGCAAGAGATTTCATTTTATTTGCATGCATAATCGTAGGAGATGATAAAAATTTGTATTTACTACTACAGTAAATCTTTCAATGCACTTACAATGATTTTTTTTAGTAGTCGTTCTGGGTACTTGAATCATCTCGCATTATATGAGAAGAGTTTATAAGAAAAAAACAGATAAACGCTATTTTTGAGAATTTTAGAGTCACCATCTATGGTACAAGCAATACTTTAAAATGATATATTGGTCATTGATTATAAAGGCATATTGTTGAAGTTATGGTGGAATGTAGCATACATTTTCTGATTATTTTCTTTATTTTTCTTAATCTTTATTTGCAAACGTATCCCAATTGGCAAAAATGGATATATCTGTTTCAGTATTCAAACTTTTCATTTTTGTTAGGCAACAGCACATGTGGTTTTTACGTTTCAAGTTATGAACAGCTACCAAATCATTTTCTTTTAATTTTCTACCCTCCCCTCAGATGAAGCTAGGAATAATCATTGCATTCTCTTCTTCATTCGACTGCACTCTCTATTCGTACCTTCTCCACAGACTTCTCCAGCATAGGGTGGGTGTGGGGGAGGGGGTACCAACCACTCTCAACTTTCCATCTGCATTTATTTGGCTCCAATCTCAGCATAATGACAAAATATGAATCGAACTTTGCTCTACTCATTTGTTCTATTCGTGAATAAAAATATTATGCTCCGACCAGAATGCATTCACTTTTTGTTTGCCTTGTTTATAGTATTTTCTTTAAAAACTACATTGGTCATGGGTAGTTAAACTATAAGTATGATAACCATGAAGTATCAACATAAAAGGAGAGGCATGTAAAGTTTTTATATAACCCTGTTCCTTCTTCTGGCATAGAGCCTTGTCTATTAACAGAGAAACTCTTGAATTTTAGTATTTTACTATCTTGCTTATGCTTTGTTAAATACTACATTAAATTTCATCAGAAAAGTTATTCTCATTGATTGTTTCTGGTTCAGTCTCGAATACGCAGGCTGGAATTTAGGCAGTTAGTATCAAATAACACAGTCAGGCGTTCAACTGTTTTTCTTTCACTCCTGATTATTAATTTTTATTTGAGTACAATCATAGAAATGTGACTTTTGTTATAGGGTCGACGGGACCGGCATTCATCATGCCATCCTGTGGCATAACATGCCACAGTGTCAAACCTCCGATTTTCTGAAGACTGATCATAACGACGTAGGTGAACAACATGGAAATGCGGGAGATATTACACCCTCGACCTTATCGCAACAACCTCATTCGCATATAGTGGACGACACATCTGAGACCATGCAGGGGGCTCTGGTGACACCTAATACCAACACGCTGGTTGATCTGGAAGAAAGTGTATCTCCTCCTACACCAGCAGAAATCGTGGAGCTTTTGGAAAACAATGGGAATGACGAGTGGGATAAGATGTATGTGACACTACAGGATGAGATGAAGTTGGGTGATTCTGACATGATAAAACGAGATCTAGTCATCAACCCTGACGTAGACCCGATTGATGAGGAAGGATACACGCCTCTCTACAAGGCAGCTTTAAAAGGTCATCTTGAAAGTGTTGACGACCTCATTTCACAGGGAGCACATCCTGATAAACCAAGTAAGGGCAGGCTCACTCCTCTTCATGCAGCTTCCCAAGAAGGACATGAAGATATCATTGACTATCTCATCCTACAAGGAGCGGACGTAAATGTCGAGTGTGAGATGGGTCGAACACCTCTTCACATGGCAGCTGAGAAAGGTCATACAAACATCATGGATAGCTTTTTAGCAGAGGGAGCAGAGGTGAGCAAGAAAGATAACACTGGTTGGACGCCATTCAATGCTGCTGTTCAATATGGTCATCTGGAAGCCGTCAAATATCTCATTGCTAAAGGAGCTAAGCAAAACAGATATGACGGAATAAGCCCTTTTTATGCCGCAAAACAATTTGGTCATCTAGATCTCGTAGAATTCTTCATTTCTAATGGAGCTGATGTGAATGAAGAAGATGACAAATGGAGAAATCCTCTTCATGATGTTGCTACACGAGGTCACGAAGAAGTTATGGAATATCTCATCAAGCAAGTCGTCAAACATCTCACTGCTAATGGGACAAAGCAGAGCAAAAACAACGGAATGACACCACTCTATGCCGCTGCACAATTTGGTGATCTAGATCTCGTCGAATTCTTCATTTCTGAAGGAGATGATGTGAATGAACAGAATAAGTCAGGGATGATTCCTCTCCATGTCGCAGCTAGCGGAGGTCATATATCAGTCATGGAATATCTCATTGAACAGGGATCTGATGTGAACAAGGGTAATGCCGAAGGATTGACACCATTCAATGCTGCTGTTCAATATGGCCATCTAGAAGCCGTCAAATGTCTCATTGCTAAAGGAGCTAAGCAAAGCAGATATGACGGAATGACCCCACTCTTTGTCGCTGCAGAATTCGGTCATCTAGACATAGTCAAACTCTTCATTTCCGAAGGAGCTGATGTGAATGAAGAGAATGATTTTAAAGGAAGGATTCCTCTTCATGGCGCTGCTATTCACAGTAACATCGAAATCATCGAATATCTTATTAAGCAAGGATCTGATATCAACAAGACCGATGCTAAAGGATTGACACCATTCCATACAGCCATAAGACACGGACAACTAGAAACCGTAAAATTCCTCCAGACACAAGGGGGGACGGTAAACAAATTTAGCGGAATGACTCCTCTCTATGTTGCAGCACAATGGGGTCATTTAGACATCGTCAAGTTTCTCCTTTCGAAAGAAGCTGATGTTAACGAGAAGAATGCCAATGGCATGATTCCTCTCCATGGTGCAGCTACAAGAGGTCACACTGAAGTAATGGAATATCTCATTCAGGAAGGATCTGATGTCAACAGTGCTGATGCGAAAGGTCGGACATCTTTCAATATTGCTGTTCAATATGATCAGCTTGAAGCTGTCAAATATCTTCTGACTGAAGGGGCGAAGCTAAATCCATGTGATGGTATGACTCCTCTCTACGTCGCAGCACAATATGGCTATTTAGATATAGTCAGGCTCCTCATCGAGAAAGGAGCCGATGTGAACGAAGAAGGACAGGAGGGTTTGATTCCTCTACATGGCGCTACTGCTAGAGGTCATATGAAAGTCATCATATATCTCATTCAGCAAGGATCCGACATGAACCAAGCAGATGCCAAGGATTGGACACCATTCACTGCTGCTATTCTCTATAGGCAGCTTGAAGTGGTTAAGTATTTAATGTCGGAAGGGGCGACAGAAAAAAGATATAACGGAATGACTCCTCTCTATATTGCAGCAAGATGTGGTCATTTAGATATCGTCCAGTTTCTTGTTTCGAAAGGAAGTAGTGTGGACCAGAAGAATGACAATGGGATGATTCCCCTCCATGGCGCAGCTGCACAGGGTCACATAGAAGTCATGAAATATCTCATTCAGCAAGGATCTGATATCAACATTGCTGATGATGAAGGTTGGACACCATTCACTGCTGCTGTTCTTTATGGGCAGCTTGAGGCCACTAAATATCTAATGTCGAAAGGGGTGACGGTGAACAGATTTAACAGAAAGACCCCTCTCTACGTTGCAGCAAGATGTGGTCATTTAGATATCGTCCAGTTTCTTGTTTCCACAGAGAGCAGTGTAAACCAGAAGAATGACAATGGGACGATTCCCCTGCATGCCGCAGCTGAAAAAGGTCACATAGAAATCATAAAATATCTCATTCAGCAAGGATCTGATATCAACATGACTGATGCAGAATGTTGGACACCATTCGATACAGCCGTAAAACATGGACAATTAGAAACGGTAAAATTCCTCCAGACGCAAGGGGTGACGGTGAACAGACTTAATGGAATGACTCCTCTCTATATTGCAGCACAATGGGGTCATTTAGATATCGTCAAGTTTCTCCTTTCGAAAGGAGCTGATGTTAACGAGGGGAATGCCAATGGGATGATTCCTCTCCATGCTGCAGCTTCAAGGGGTCACATTGAAGTGATGGAATATCTCATTCAGCAAGGATCTGATATCAACAATGCTGATGCCAAAGGTCGGACACCTTTCGATGTTGCTGTTCAATACGGCCAGCTTAAAGCCGTCAACTATCTCTTGACTGAAGGTGTGAAACTATGCCCATGTAACGGATTGACCCCACTATACGCCGCAGCACAACATGGCCATTTAGATATAGTCAGGCTCTTCGTCGAGAAAGGAGCCGAAGTGAACGAAGAAGGACAGGAGGGTTTGATTCCTCTACATGGCGCAGCTGTTGGGGGTCACATGGAGGTCATGAAATATCTCATTCAGCAAGGATCTGATATCAACAAGACTGATGCCAAAGGTCGGACACCATTCCATGCAAGTGTTCAAAAGTCACATCTAGAAGCCTTGAAATATTTGGTCACTAAAGGGGCGAGTGAGAATAGATATGACGGAATGACCCCTCTCTATTTGGCAGCAGAAAGTGGTCATTTAGATGTCGTCAAATTCTTCGTTTCCAAAGGAGCCGACGTGAACGAAGAACAGGATGAAGGGCAGATTCCGCTTCATGGTGCAGCAGCTAGAGGACACTTGGAAGTAATGGAATATCTCATCCAACAAGGTTCTGATGTGGAAAAAAAGAATAAATCTGGCTGGACACCGCTTAATTGTGCTGTTCAGTTTGGGCGTTTGGAAGCCATCAAATATCTCATAGATAAAGGGGCGAAGATGAGTAGCTGTGACGGATTTACACCTCTCTTTTGGGCAGCACTATTTGGTCACTTAGAGGTCATCAAATTCTTTATTTCCCATGGAGCTGACGTGAACAAAGATATGAAAAAGGGGATTACTGCACTTCATGGCGGAGCTATTCACGGTGACATCGAGGTCATGGAATATCTCATTCAGCAAGGATCTGATGTCAATAAGGCTGACGCCAAGGGTTGGACACCACTGAATGCTGCTTTTGAATTTGGCCATTTAGAAGCCGTCAAATATCTCAGCGGTAAAGAGGCGAAGCAGAACAGATATAAAGGAGTGACGCCCCTGTATCATGCAGCGCAATCTGGTCATTTAGATATCGTCAAATTCTTCATATCCAAGGGAGCTGATTGGAACGAGGGAAATGACCAGGGGATGATTCCTCTCCACGGTGCAGCTGCTAACGGTCACATTGGCGTTATCCAGTACCTCATTCAACAAGGATCTAATGTGAACAAGACAGATGGCAGCGGTTGGACACCATTTCATGCCTCTGTTCGAAGTGGACATCTAGAAGTTGTCAGACTTCTTTTGGCGAATGGGGCTAAAGATATCCGGTATAAGGGATTAACCCCGCTTCATCTTGCAGCACAATGTAACCATACTGATGTTGTTAAATTCCTTGTCCACAAAGGATATGATGTGAATGAAAGGAGTGAATGCGGCAGAACCCCTCTTCACGCAGCATGCTTGAATGGTAACATTGATATGGTCAAGTATTTAGTTGTCCACAATGCTAATGTTAATGAGCAAGACAGAGATGGACGGAGCCCCTTCCATGCTGCTTTACAAGAAGGTTACCAAGACGTTGTCATGTTTCTTGTATTGAATGGAGGAGATACAGTTGCGAGGGACATGGCTGATATGACTCCACGTCAGGAAGAAGCAAAGCCAGGTCATTCAAGTGTCATCAAACACCTGACTCGGCAAGAAGGTAATTCGCCTAACGGGGATACAGCTATTGTGGACAAGATGAATGACTGCGCTCTGGCTGATGATGGAAAAGAAGTCAGCACAGTCCACACAAACTATCAACCGACAGTGCCCCTGGATGCAGAAACGGGAGAACAGAATGACATGAATCCTTTCATTAATGCTAGACCAAAATGCCCTTACAAAAATCAACCTCAAACAGCAACCTCAAATGCAGATTACTCTGAAGCGATCAAAGGACTCATGCCAGTAGAAAAGGAATCCTGCAAAAACTCCATTCAAAGTTCCGCTGGAGACAGATGTAACAGCTCAACGAAAAGTACAACCCACGAATCGCATGCCTTACTGAATGGATCTCACTCATGGAAACGCAAGCAATCCTTCCTACACATGCCTGATATAAATGATCTTCCACATGAAGAAACGGTTCCATGGTACGACACAGCATGGACGGTGAGTGGTTCATGGTTTGATTCTTGAATCAATGTGGATCGCGGAAATTAAAAAAATGAAACATTTCAGAGGCAGATATTACTATTTCATTAAAGTTACCTTTATATTTTTGAGGTTGAATTATAGTTTCTTTGATTAACACAGTAACTAACATTAATAAAAAAAAATAACAATAAAAAAGAAAACCAGCTTTTTCGAGTCAGTGGAAGAAAAATATCATTTGACAAGGCCCAACATTCAATTTTCTATCTTGGTTGAATTTGACTCAAGAGGTTATGACTTTATATTTCGCTTTCTTCACCCATATTTTGTACTCTAATAAATGTTTTTGTTTAATTTACCTGTGACAGGAGTCATTTTCAATGACGAATACTAGGAATGATCAAGCAACCAAGAAAGCTTCAAAGTTTGAAAGGTAATAGTGAAAGTTTCTTTTTCTCTTATCCTTATATGTTCGTAATCTCAATATGAATGAAACTACCATGCAATGTCTTGAAGTAAGCTAAGCACCGGCATAGTCTTCATCATGTTCTTCAGTTGAATTGCTTCTCATTTGTCAGTTTGTGTACGTTTGTGAATATAAGTAACTAATATAATTGAATAGAAATAAAACTCATGACTACTATCAATGACGTCATTTTCTGTATAATATCACAAACCACCTACGACGCTGTATATCTTGACAAATTAAAATCCCTCTCAATCAAATAAAATATGATATCTGTGATTACTTTTCAGCATTCTCTGCACCAACTCAACGGCTGTCGTTCACCAAAGAATATGCAAAGGAGACTCTTTATTGGCGGGAGGAACTTCCTTAAATTCAGGATGGAAATTCCAGGTAAGGCAAATAATTTTTTGTATACTTTTGCTTTGTGTTGTTTTGTGTAGCTTTTTCAATCATTAAAACTTGATGAATGGGTAACAAAAAAGCTTTGAAACGATCTTAAAGAACTTGTGATGAAAATGCACGTGCAAAGGGTTCCGTCGTATATTGCATCACTACAGTATTGTAAATATTCTGTAGCTCATAAACGAGTCGATCACTTCAATTAGTTTAAGTATAGTGTGACCATTACGAACCCCCCCCCAAAAAAAACAAAAACAAAAAACAAACAAAACAAAACAAAGTTGTGGAAATCACATCGGCAGTGTCTGTAAAAGATACTAAAACAAAATAATAGCAATTTCAAATGGAAAGATGTTGTAGTAGTAACTGAAATCTTATCAGCAGCAGCGAATACCAAACACCAAAAAGCGCCCAAAGACATAATCTACTTTCCCTTTTTTGCCATTTTGTTCGTTTTTAAACTTCACTGCATTAATTCATTTTGGTTTAAGCAGTCATCGAGGGTCTTGGCCGTTTGGGAAAACTGAATCGTGATCAATTATTAATATCTACTTGTTGGGTTAAGTACTTAGTTTACTAGCTTTTATGTATTCCTTTCTGTTTCTAATTTGTCCCAATGTAGAATATACTTCGAGGAAAGAACAGGCCTCGTTCTGTATTCTCAGTGCTAGTGGAATCCACCCTCCACGTGATTATAGCTTTGGCCTTGATTCTAGCAGGATGCAGTCTGGCATTAGTAGCAGGTAGCCCTATCATACCTATTACTGATGACCAAATAACGCTACAAGCAGGCCAACATGGTGTAGTCCACTTCAGTCTCTCATGGCCAGCTGACAACTCTTCTGAAGTGTACTCCCATTTCTTCCTTCGGTTTTGGTCCAAGCAACGTCCTTTCAACATCAATGGAAAGCCTGATATTGACGGCTTTAAGACCAGCTCACAGTACCCAAGGTTCACCACCACAATAGCTAAAACGACGTCGTCCCTCTCTGTAGATCTGCATATAGTCACAGTTGACATTGTAGACAGAGATATATATGTTTTCACGGCTGTCATTCACGGTAACTCACTCGTAAATACAATGATTATCAAGAAAGATATTCGAGTTCAGGTTCCTCCAGGGCCAGCATTATGTGTCATAACAATAAGCGATCACGAGCAATATCTGTACGAGACACACTGTCACGCGACAACGGGTGATACTGATACTGCTCTAGCATGTTACCAAGGCGGTGCACAGATTGCTATGAAGGGTGACATTAGATACGAAGGTCTACTTACTAGAGGCACATTTTTGTTACCAGACTACTCGCATTTTTCCTGTTGCTCATATAGCGCATATACCGAGATCAGTGAATCAGTGTGCGACGATTTTGTGTGGCCCCCTGTCAAGCCTCGTGATAAAGTCACGGCCCCTACAACCCCCAAAAGCCAGGGTATAGCGACAAGTAGGACTTATGAGCGCACATCCACCCGATCCACCATGCCCACATTGCAAATGAAATCTGGAATGTGTAGACAATGCGTTGTTTCTTCTTCTTGGTCCTTAGTTTCGGCGTGTTTGATCACTATTACTCTTTTTCAGAGCTAGGTTTAAATGAATTTGGTTCTACCGTGGATGGCGACCACCCCTTATGATTTTTCAAGTGACAAGTGACCCCCCCCCCCCCTTCAAAAGAAAAGGACAAAGCGAAAACAAAGAGGAAGAAGAAGAAAGAAGAGCACGGGCTGGATCATGCAACTATATAATGCCCAATTACTATTCTATTCAGTTTAAAACTGATAATTATCTCACGCATGGGTCATCTAACCCCGGCGCCGCCTCTGATTCCTGTAATATAAATTTCACCCTGTCATGGAAAATGTAGAAAATTTATGTACTTTAAAACGCCCAAAGTTACTTGCAGCATAACTTAAAGACGTTGGTTAACATTGTTATGATTTAAAACAAAAATCTCATTTTGTTACCTAAAAATGAAATAAACATAACGGTAATAGTGTAAAAATACCAGTCTGAAAGTTTCAGAGCATAATATCCACAGGATATATTTTAAAATATTAGAAATGTGAACCAATGTTTGAAAAATATACGAGGGTCGGTTGCACAGACCAGATATAAGGAGTGCGCATGCGCTCATGGCTCAACAGACTGTAAATCACGCTGCTGAAGGCAGATAACGGTATTTTTAAATTCGTGCAATCGGCCTTCTTACTTTATTGTCTCTCGAGACAAAAACTAATAAAATCGCCATTTGCGTCTAACTAACAGTTTTTCTTTCCGAATTAAGGTTGGTTTCAGGGTTTTTGAGTACAAATACAAGTACTCATACAAATGTTTCATCTTAGACCCCGCTAACACCAAGCAATAGGCCGGCCCGAGGCCGGCCTAGTTTTGGTGTAAACGCACGCGGACCCAAATGCGGTACCAAATGCGGGCCCGAGGCCGGCCTAGTTTTGGTGTAAACGCACGAGGACCCAAATGCGGGTCCGCTTCCCAGGGGGGGGGGGGGGGTACTCGACCCCAAAAGTGGTAGTTATGTGCCGCGGGCGAGACAAATAATGGGGGCTTTGGAACGGGCTTCTTGTGAAAAGGAGGGTCTTCGGAACGGGTTTCGCAACTACAAATGTTTGTGAAAACGGGGGTCTTTGGAACGGTTCGCCTGCGCGTGAGTGCATATGTATTCCTATGGAACGGGCATACGTGCATGCAGCTATCCGGGCGCCGGGTGCGCTCGCGCAGAGGCGATGGTCGGACAGCGCTCTGAGGGCCGCTTTTCACCAAAAATGCAGATCATTGTAGCAGATCAATGCGACCGGAACGGCGTAAAGAAAAATATGCGAAGCTTTGGAACGGATTTCTTTCTTCTTTTTGCTCGATAAGAAGAAAATGATATATGCTTTGGAAAGGCTTTCTTTGTTCTTTTTCTCAATAAGATAAAAATGCTATGCTTTGGAACGGAAATTTGAGTGTAAAAATGGGGGTCTTCTCCGCGGCACATACCCACCACGCATTATATACTGAGTGCCCCCCCCCGGGGTCCGCTTTTCGTGCGCACCTCAATTAAAATCGTTTTTTTACCTGCAGAGCGCCGCTACCGGCAAAACATTTACATTAATAGACTGGCCCAGAATAGGCAAATGTAAATGCACAAATTGCGGTACCGAGTACCGCAATGGCCGGCCCGAGATTGGGTCTGCAGTGTAAACGGGCTCTTTGATTCAACTGTTGTGACAAGGCGTTTTATGTATATCAAAAAGGCTGTTTGCAGAATATAGAGTCATGTGAAAACAGTGTCGAACACTGTAACAACTTGATGCAAAACATCTTATTCCTTTTTTACGTTAGATCGTTTTTTTTTTCTCAATTATATCATAAATTTGTGTATGTTGTTTCATACATAGTTGTGGATCCTTAGTTCCATTGTCCATATCACTGGAAACTCGCATGATACTGTTGGTTTCCTATTGTTGTAACGCTAGTGTGACTAGTACCTACTTTCCTGCATTCATTTCTTATTGCAGTCTATCTTCTTGGTATAAATAAAGATGTGTTTGCATGTCAGTGTATACTTCTGTCACTTGAAAGAGTAAGTGAGTCTTCCGTGTCCATCTCTAGGTCTTTTTTTATAATAAAATGCAGAAAACGGGATAATAGCTCAACGAACATGCTGAAAGCGACCCTTGACCATGTTGACCGTTTAACAGATGACCACTTGTAGTCATCTGTACATCTGCGATCATATGAACATTTGGAATGTCGATGGTCTAGTGTCGGTCTCCTTGGAGTGACTAGAGAATTTAAGCAACTTTCCTTTCCACATGAATACTATTCATGTGTATGTACTTTTTGTTTATAGTATTTTCCATTTATGACCATATCTTGGAGTGATAGATGTACTGTGAAATTGTTTATGTAAATATTTTGTTACTTTTTTAAAGCTATCGCATTTTGACCGTTCTACTGGTTACATTTTTATCATAGGATATCTACTTGTTTTTACAAATTAGTTTGTAGTAAAAGCCTGTCAATGAACTCTGAAAGCTCAGTAAAGTTTATACTTGTACTCAAGACTTAAGTCGAAAAATGAATCTCCTCTACGTCAGATAACACATGTAAGCCATTTGAATGAGAAAATCGAATAATAAGATAGACTTTATTCAGGATTTATAGAGCACAATGTCACTGTTTTAACAGAAAGCTTTGAAAAGAAAGGTAAACCTTTGTTTCTTTTCACAACTAAAAAAAAAAAAAAAAACAAACAAACTTAACTTACTGAGTTCATCTTACGAGCATTCACACTAAAGATTATACAGAGGTACTGATGGCTTAACCGGGACGAACTTTTTATTTCCTCAACAAGAAATGATTTGATATACTGTACCAAGATGTGAAGTGAGGGACCGGACGGGGTTGTCGAGTACATCTGATTTCCAACATTTGATGCACAGGTTTGGAAGATCTCCAAGCAAACTGTAAATATGTAATGGAAATATTGTTTTCCTTTAGCATAATACACAGAACCTTACCTACTGTTTTGCTGATTACAGAGTTTAGGGCAATGTTCAAAAAGGGGAAAAAATAACGTTAATGATGAAAATGAATACTGTCGCAATAAAATTGCATAAGTGTAACTTTGTTAGCGGTGAGTAACAGTAAAGGCAGAGATTCCGGTCGAAAATAAAAATTTATTTGAAACTATTTACAGCCTTTTATCAAGTTCATGTGTTCAGTTTTATTTCATATTTCCATTTAAAAAAATGAAATCCTGTTTTGCATTTAAAATTTTTGCTTTTGTTTGTACATTTTAGAGGTCGATAATTTATTATATCAGAAACTAATCATCCGATGTGATTGTTGGTGTACTGGCGATGTAACAATATGGTTACTGTCTATTCTTTTCCGAACTCAATATATTTTCATAGTATAAACTAATAGTGATGTGTTTGCATCTCAAATATTAGCATGGCATATTCAAATTATATTCTTAATGATAATTATGATAATAACAATGGTAATAGCAATAATGATAATGATGATGGTAATAAAAATGATAATGATAATAACATTGATGATGATTATAGTAACAATGATAATGGTAATGCTGATATTCATATGTACTTTCACATCAAAGCTTGTAAATAACCCATTAAGTCTTCTTTCCAATAAAGACAGCATAGCTCATATCGCATTGTTGGTAAAACTAACATGACAACGGACCTTCTGTCTGAATTTAAAACTGTAGAACTGCATCAACAGTTGCAGAATTAATTCTATTCAATTTGGTATACATTTTCCACCACCTGAAATGTTGAAAAGGGCTTAAGAAAAGTTTTACTTTACTGTACCTGATGTTGCAACGTATTTTGTTTCATAAAATCTGTTTTATGCTTCTGCAAGGAATACCTTGAAATTTCACCCCAAATCTATTTGTACATAGAAGTGATGGGAGTTTCATTTGTGGCTTTGAATTTGTGCTATGTCTATTTACGTAGTTATCTCGAAAATAGAAGAGTAAAAGTACTGACATATTTAGTTCAAAATTCAGCAAACTATCTTTAACTATGTAAATACTGTATATATTAAGTATATGAGGACTTTGAAAATTAATATTAACTCGTGTAAATACATGATAAACTCTTTAAAACATAAGATATAGGCCTAGAAACATCATGGCACACTTTATAAAGGAACGAGATATTGGCGATTATTAATTCAAGAAAGTGTACCTATAACAGCGATAGATCGGCAACTGGATTTCTTTACTGCTTTATTGCTTTTGCAGTAAATGCTACGTTAGAATGGTACATACAGATATAGGTGTAACAGATGAAGGCAATGTTATGTAAAGCATTCACTGGTTCCGAATCCGATATGATGCAATATAGACCAATTTCACCTCCGGTTTATGTATTTGGCCGTCTATCGGCGACGCCATTGCTGCAGTGGGCAAGCGCGCTGACCGCGATTGGCTCTGTGTGCAAAATGAATGTAAGATAGGAGATATGCCCCGATATTGTTCCATTTACTTTATTCTAGATCAATAAAATAAAGCATGGATACATGGGTAGATGAGTTAAGACGATATTCATATCTGACGGATGAAGGTATGATGTATTTTTGTACTTTCGATGGTTTTTCAACTTAGTTTTGTCAGTAAAAGTTCGATTGCAGCATAGAAGCTGTAGTAAACGGGAGCCCTTAATCTTACCCTGTTTACAAAGTCATGTTTTCACTCATTAAATTTTACGCCAAAGTACATAATGATAATGTTTCTTGACTTCAAAGTCCTTTCTGTTGATGTTTTTACCCACTGGCGACGAATTCCTTCACATTGCTTACGGAAATCTGTGTAGGGAGTACGGCTTCTCACACAAACAGGCTTCATGAGTCAAAAGCGAGTGAATTTCGCACTCAGTTAGCTTCCAATTTTTAAACTTTCTCCAATTCTTGTGGCATTTGAGCACCGCACAGCTGCGACCTGAACTTCCTTGATAATTTCTCATCGCAAATATTAAAATAAATCTGCATATACTGGTCAAAATAGACAAAAAAAGAATCGAACGAATGTACATAACGCGCTATTGACTTGTGTATTATAAAAGTTGGAGCGCCCACCGCAGTATGTCGAACTGTGTCGAACAGTCTGCTGCCCTCTTGCGTTGTGAAATTGGTCTATAAAACGTGGAGTAAAGATTTATTGAGTCTGTGTTGGATATGGATGACCTGTAGTTTTCAAACAAGGGGTGTATTATAATGTGTTTAACTTTTGCTTGTACAGCGGAATAAGAAGTGAAGATAATTATTACTAACGTTATGTAAACTATAACGATCATTTTTCAATTTTTCAAACTCTCCTTCAAATTTACATTCGCAACTTTGTAGTTCTGTGTGCCATATGTCACCACACTTTGTTTATCTTTATGGCTGTTACGGCATGTTGGTTTTTAATGTAATATTATGTAATTAAATTATGTTGTGTTATGTTTGTCTTTTTTTACTTGGTTTAGGCTTAAGGTGAACTAGTACTGACTGTTGATGTATTTGGTATAGTTACCCATTTCATTGTGCAGCGCCTTGAAACATAAGTAAAACGAGCTACAGAAATACCAAATGTTGCTACTTCTAGTATCTTTTGTTATGGTATTACTGGTATTACTAAAACCTAAATACATAAATAAAACCTAGTCTTGCACAAAAAAGGAGGTGGATTCAATACTAGTACATGCAGTTGTAAATATTAAAACATGTGCACGTTGAATGTACATGTATACTTCAAATATTTTGGAGATGGAATAGTATTAATTGTTCATTATTAAGAGTGGTGAACTCGATTTATCTCCCTAAGGCTTATTCTGAAAGTTTACAGAATTTCAAAATGTATAGGTTTCGTCAATTCTTTCTAGCCATTCTTGAGTATGTTCAATATGCAATTAAATTTCTTTAAATGCAGTCATTACGGACATATTCAGATTGTATTTATCTATAAATTGATCAACCAGCAGCTGCCTCATTCGATATATAATTCTTGTAAGTTTTTAGATAACCAGTGTGGTGCAAGGCAGAAAGATACTAAAACTTTCCTGTTGCCTAAGTTGAGAACGGAACATGGCAAGTCATCTATATCATTTGCAGGCTCTGTAGTATGTAAAAGATATTAGGCAGAAAAACACTCTCCGCTCATTCTTTACAGCAATAAAAATCCATTTATTTCAAGAGTATATTCAGTATCCGTTGTAAATGCCACCTTACGTGCCTTAGATTACGTACACTATTTTATGTCAAAATGATCCATTTATGATGTAAGTGTAGTATTCGTAAACACAAGAGTATACTTAGCATGATTGTAAATACCAAATGTCTTATACTAACTGCCCTATTTCATGTTAGTAAATCCATTTATAATACAAGTCTAGTATTCACTGTTGTAAGGGCACCACACGTTCCAAGCAATATTGCTATCTAGTGGTGTCCTATTACCAAAGATATGTGTGTTTCAAATGTATATAGTATTGTTGTCAATCTTTGGTAATAAAGTTCTTTCATTCATTCCATTTATGTTATACATGATGTAATGACAACGGTCTTTTCTGTTTGTATATATTTTTATGTCATAAATTGAATCAGTATTTAACAACATTAACCAAATTAAGTATACGTGCAGTGAACACATTTCCCTAACATGGCCAAGGTCATGTAGTTCTAAATGACATTGTGCACATACTGCAATAATGTTATATAACAGTAAATAATAATAATAATAATAATATGCAACATTTATATAGCGCTTAATACAAATGTTTCTAAGCGCTGCATAACAGTTCTGACAGATACGAACATTCTGTGTTATTTACAATAAGAGGACAGCGAAATTGGATTGCATTTTGTTGTTGTTGGTAATGTTCTTCTTGTAATGGAAGAGTAATATTTTTAAAACGGATTTCCAACACCCATGTGATATCAACATGTATATTACCATTAATAAACACCCGTACTTCTTTAAAGAAAACAACAATTTCTGATTGGTTGTGTGAACATTCACGGACACTATAACATGTTTGTCCCTAAATTCAAGGAGTTACTTAAGACAGCTCCTTGGTCAGTTTAGCTACATTTAGTATATCTTCAAGGTACATATGGTAGACCTTTAATTTCATAGTTCCTTAGGCTGCATGTTTTTAGCATGTACACATTTTGTTATACTTTGAAACTGTGTGGATCTGTATCTGAAAAGAAACACTTGAAATATTTTGGCTTACAGTACTGAAAGTGCATACCCATTACAATTCCACATGTCATTCGATGCGACCAATGCGTACTTAAGGATTTCCGATTTCATCAGATCAGACGGTTAATAAATATATTGGAAAACTTGTTGTTGCTATTAGGAATGTTAAGGAAATAGAGTTTAAAGTAAAAGCTTAACATTGTGAGAATTTAAAAAAAAAATCTGAAAAAATTGAAAATATAGCTTCTTCTTTCAGTTGATGAATAATCAACGTACTCATCAAGGACGGGACATTTCCGTCTTTAAAACTGTATCATAGAGGTTCGTGATCGTTATGATTTAACATTTGTATCACTCAAAGCACGCATTCGATGTTGTTGACATTTCAAAACTGAACTGAGTGAATATATCTTCAAGGAATCTGTATATTCTGTCTAATGTTCAATTTATTTTAAATAGGTGTCTTTACGTTATATTTTTGCTTGTCACAGTTTTTGAACAATTTTGTTTGGTCTTGCCTTTCGATATAATCACGATATAATCAAATATATATATATATAATCAACTGAAATAATAGGATTGATTTATGTTTTCTTTTATATTTGTTTGTACATTGTATGTTTGTATTTTTATACATGTCACTGGACCCCTCAGAAGCACAGCCTGTGGCTGAAGAGGGCCATCCAGCCCACGAGTGGAGAAGAAATAATTAAAAATAAATAAATAAATAAATATATTCTTTTTGAAATTCTTTGTTGTTCAAGTCCTATTATCTTTATACAGATAGAGACAGCTACAGATATTTATGGTACATGTATACTAATTTAGATACTGCAATGATATTTCAAACCCCCCCCCCCACTCCTTGCCAATTTTACACATCTTTACCTGTGTATCTGAAATAAATATCATGAAGATAGTGGATGAGATTGAGTGATGCAATATGAAAGTTGAAAAGCGACAGAGAGACAGAGAGAGAGAGAGAGAGTCAACAACAAACACACACACACACACACACACACATAAAAAAGTGGAAGAAGAGAAAGATTAAATAAGGCAATCTGAAAGACCAGAAAAATACAGAATAAAACAAAAAAAAAAAGCAAAACACAATATTTGCCAGGTTTCTTCAATTCCACTTTCTAGAGAAATGATAGCAATTATAAGTTGCCTTGAACTTTTCAAGTCTAAATCCTGGCAAAGGACGGGAATAAGAAATTACTATACAGACATGTGTAAAAAGTATTACAGGAGATCTGTTTTGTGGAAGTAGGGCCGTAGCCAGTGTTTCATTTTTTTGGGGGGGGGGGGGGGGGGGAGGTAAGGCAAAGTAACTGAACATTGATCTCAGTCCTGGGAAGGGTTATGAGGGGAGCATGTGTTCCCTTCGGACAACTTTGGCTTATCTAAGAGGGTTAAGGTAAAAGAAAAAAATAGTGGACTTTCTGTCATAAATACCTCATTTGTGCTTTATTTTTCAAAATAAAATTTCAACACAAACTGTTGGATTTTTTCCGGGGGGGGGGGGGGAAGCGCCTCCGTACCCCCCCCCCCCATGTGGCCATGTGCCTGTGTTAGAGACTGTGTAAAAACCCCTCCAGGATAGCCACACCTCGAACGTTTACAACGATGCGATATATAGAAACTAGGACCCATGTAGAATCAGGGACTAAATAAAGGACTCGTGGGACAATGTGAGATCACATGCGGTAAGTTTAATGTTAATTTCCATTTTAATAACTTACATAAGCGGTGGATGAGCTTCACTGAAAAAAAACCAAACATCCTACATTCATTTAACAGAATTTAATGTCTCCTCTTTTCAACAGAGTAGTATATACCTAGCATACAGAATGATTGCATAACACAGGGGACCCCGAGGAAGAACAGATTAGTTATGTAAGCAATCTGAAGCGGGCTATCCCTCTATCATATCTTCTTTTGTCTTGTATTCTACCATAAATATTCATGCATCTGTATTTGTATTGCTATATTATATTATGTTATATCATATTGTAACATACATTTTAGCCTGTATTTTCTATGATCGTAAATAAAACCAACCAACCATTCAACAATAAACGGATAACAAACATTAGCTGATTACATATCATAGCATATCTGAGGACTAATTTGTTAATTTTGTTTTGTTTCAACAAAAGTATCCAAAAATTATTGACGTATTTCCACTCCCATCACAGATCTATGAAAACAGCAAAATGACAGCAATTTTTCTGCAATAATGTTAAGATTGATATAATCGTATTAACTTTACCAAAAATCCTTTATGATAAAACATCATGTTCTTATAACAATAAAAATCTTATAAATTTGGTTCCTTTGAAACTTCTGATTATCAAAAGCAAAAATATCTGTATGAAGAGTGCCACTGAGAACAGTAGAACTCTCATTCCTTAAAATTGTCGACCAAAATCCCAGCAGGAGACCGATTTTCTTTTCCTTTTCCATTAAAAAAATCTTGTTATTTAGCAATAGAGGCAGACAAGAAATAAGAAAAGAAAAATCAGGGATTACTGAGAGGTACCTCATATGCCGAAAAATGTGTAGTTGTATTGTTTTACTAAGATACACGAAGATGCATAGGTAGATAACAAAGGTATTACGCAGATGAAGATTCTGTGGAAGAAGAAGACTTAATATCAGGATGAATTCGTCTTTCATATTCAAATCTTTCTTTTCTTCCTATTTCTGCAATTCTTGCTCTAAAATATTTGCTACCTGCATTTCCTATAACTATAGATTCAACAATTTCTTGATTTTCATAATGATGTAGACATGGCGCATTGATCTCCTCATCCTGCAGATAATGTTCCTTCGAATTTCCGGCGCTGTCACGACTGGAATATGAGAGGCTCCCTGTACTATCGGTTGAGCTTACGGAAGCTGATTCACCCTTTATAAAGCTTTCAATATCTATTTTCCTTCTACCCACTGGCGAAAAAGGTGTGTTTATCTCCCTACATATGCTTGGGTTAGGATCAGGAATTTCATAACAGCGATCCTCTTCTACGCCACTTGTAGTAGATCTCCTGTCATTAAATTGTATTTCTTCAGGAACATTAGGCCGGACACAAGGTTCATATGTCCCTGCATAATTGCAAATTTCTGACTTTCGCATTACGACAATGATTATGGTGAGGAAAAATAATAAACCAGACGCAATCAAAGCTGGTATCGAAAATATCTGAAAACCGCTGGATAACCCCTTTGATTCACTTGTAGTCATGGTAACATTAGAACGAAAAATCGGAGTAGATACGATGCCCTCCGAGATTGTATCTGTATCTTGATCTTCTTGTATGGGGGATGATACAACTGAAACATTTTCAGGCTCTTTAATAGTCTTCACAGAAATATGTCGCTCAGTAGAAGAACTGGCAGAATGATCCATGGCTTGCCGTGATTCCGTGCTGTCTGTTATCGAGAAATTTTCAAAAGCATAAGACATCTTACATGCCGCGAGTTGTTCTAAACGAAGTTCATCATGTTTGTTGAACCTAATACTGCAGGCAATGATACCCGGACTTGTGATCACCTGTAGTGAATCGTAGACGACAAGATGACTTCCGCTGTAAGGTGATTTAACAACATCATGCACTCCATCATTTTCCGCGATTAGAGTGCCATCCAGGTACCAACGAAATACAGTAAGTTTTATACTCTGGACCTTTGCTGAGCACTGTGCAACACCCGTGGCAGCATTGTATTTCACGGTTGGTTTTCCAAAGTAGCTTTTTTGTGGTACATCTGAAGTGCTTTGATTGCACGTAGAAATCATTGACTCGGGAATGTACTCAACACTAATGGTAGAAAGTCTTTGCCTTTTTGCCACGTCATTTTTTGCCTCGCATGATACGTTAAGAATTCTTTCCGTTCGAACATTTTCAACAATAATAATTTTCAAAGTGGATACATTTGATGAACACTGTGTAAATACTTCCTCTGGATGACAGAACCATTCATATCGATCTATATCAGGGTATCCACTAGCAATACACTGTAACGTCATTTCAGTAACCAACGGCCATATCACATGAGCGTGAGCTGGGACGACCTCTACAACAGGAGAATGGATCACCTTGAATGGACCGAGGGAACAGTTGACCTGTTCTTCGGGAAAAGCTTCGCTCTCTGCAACGCAAATCAACACATTCTCGTGGAGTAGAGGGGTTGTTGTGATGTTCCTAAATAATAGTGATCCGGTTTGGGAAAATGATAACGTATGCGAAAGGGACGAAGATGCAGGAAAGGAGTGTAACCATCTCAAAACACTATTGGGATTTGTTTGTACTCCTTGACATTCTATAGCAACTTGGTCGCCTTCTCGGAGCACCGAGCTTGATGGCCCGCGGCAGTGCAATTCGTTGTCTTTCAAGAAATACAAGACATTTAGCCTTGCAAAATCGGAAAAAATGATTTTGGGAGAAGCATCAACGAAAGTATTCGTAATCCTGCATTTGTAAAGTTGGCTCATGTTTCTCTGGATCTTGTTGATGGTAAGGTAGGATCTAATCTTTTGGTTGATGGTGTCTGGTATTGTTGTGACGTTATACCGGTCATTGCCGAGGAGAGTCTCAGTAAGACCGTTTTCCCAGTAGGAGTTTGCAAAAGTGAAGGGAAACCTTGATCTTAGAATACAGTGAAATAACGCCGATGTATCTTCTTTGGCACTCACATCACGGGGCTGACTGACAAATTCCAAATCGGGAGAACACACCGATTTCTGCGTGTAACTTAGGATAATTACCAAAATTACTGATAATTTTGCAGTGAAGATACCATGTTTCTGATACAAATAACAATTCTTCGGGAAAATAGAACAGATCTCCATTGTGACTGATATCACAAGCGAGAAAACGTACACGCCCCTATCGTAAACTTCTGTGAAGAAATGGTAATGTGGTGGGTACGTGTGAGTGCAAGATAAAACTAAGTGTAAGAAAGTGAGCAAGTGGCTGTTTTCTTTCGGAGCCCAACGTTCAGAATCGTTCTCCAAATGATAAATTACTTGAAAAGAGTGTTTTGTTCGAAACTACAACTTGATAAGTGAAACAGCTCGTGAGAAA
>CM057160.1:30151596-30167062 GCA_029962745.1 Echinometra lucunter | reverse complement strand
ATTATGAACATGACGGGCAAAGAAAGCGGACAAAATAAACAACCCCTCATTCTACCCTTCACAATGGTTCTGGTAGTCAAAAGAACATCCCTTCACAGCTATTGTCTAAAATATGTGGAACAGGTGCCACATGCATATTCACCTGGAACTACATGATTAAACATAATAGCTGTGAAGGGATGTTCTTTTGACTACCAGAACCATTGTGAAGGGTGGAATGAGAGGTTGTTTATTTTGTCCGCTTTCTTTGTCTGCCATGTTCATAGTGTTATAAGTCATCTGGAAAGAGTATTACCAACAAAGTGAGGGATAACTCATCATCATCATCAACATCAACATCATCGACATCACTGAAAGTAACACCAGTATGAAAATCATATCACAGTGATAAACAAACCTTATTTCGCTAATGCTCTATCTCATCCGCCCTCTCTCTCTCTCTCTCTCTCGTCTTTTCTCTATTTCTGTATCTCTTCCATCTTTCTTTCTCTTCCTCGCTCTTTCTGCCTCTTTACTTCCATCACAATTCCCCTTTTCTCTTCATTCAAAGACTAGAATATGTTCATGTGAATAAAATAAGGCGCTGTAAACAACAAAGCTATTTGACGCAATTGAATCATAAGGTTACTTTGAAAAAAATCATATAAGTTTCTACTGACATCATTTGCAAAAGTACAAGACCAATAATTTGGAAAACATTATTTTGTCTCATTAAATGATTACATAAGATGTTTACTACAGTGGCCAGTAGCACAATAGTAATGGTATAACTTATGAATGTGCTGAAAACAAATGTATGTCTACAAAATAAATATCTCAACTTTGTTTTTTTCTTTGAGTTATTGTATTTTGGAAGGGTGGTATTAATTATTTGCAAATAATGGTATAGGAAGTTACCACAGAAAACCACAAAAGTCAATTTGAAAACATTATAGTCACAATGATAGTACTTTACAACTGACGTTCACTTAATGACTATATTTGTCGACATGAAGGAGATTTTGACTTAAAGTTGGAGACAAGAGTACAATAATAAAATTACCCAATCGACTTCTTTCAGTATTCAAGCCTTCTTCGTACCCCCACTTGATTATTGTTAATCAGTCTCTGAGAGTCTTACCGTGATGAAAATTCGAAGCTAAATATGAAATAAATTCCATTACTGTGTTTCTATTTTTATTTTCTTTTTCATTCCTTCATCCTGGCAGTTTAATGAACGGCACGAATCAAAGCTCTACTAAAACCCCGTACATCGCACAGAGGAATGGAACCAAAGCAAAATAACTATTATGATATACAATAATCACGATTATAGCCATTAGATCTTGCGCTTGAAAGTAACAAGTATTACAAATTCAATTTCATTTTGGTCTAGTTAATCATTAATGCATAGTGTTTGAAGATGATATCATTGTACCATGATCTATCCCCTTTGCCCCAATCAAATGTTATTTTGGTCTTTGATTTTTTTTTTCTTTCAGACGAAAGTCAAATATTAGATAGGGAGGTTATATTTGTTCCATACACGTGATTTGTTGGTACATATTTTCAGGACTTAGAATAAAGTTTTATTACCTTTTATACACCAAGTCAGTGATATTAACCAACAGATGGCGCTATAGGATTAAACATGGGTTAAATGGGAAGACTTTTAGCTTTTTTGGATAGCCCAGACACACAGTTTAAAGGATTTTTTAAAATGACATTTCAGGAAATGTTTCATTATAATAAATTAAGATTCCAACCCCCCCCCCCCCTTGCCTCCCCTTTATGTTATTTCTCAATGGATGTTGGGATATTATAGGAAAGAGAAGTAACTGACATAATGTCTGTGTGCGCATTTTGTGCGAGAGTGTATGTGTGTTTTGTTTTTACTTTGTCGGTTAACTGAATGTGTATATTTGACAAGGAGTGAGAGATAGGGGTAGTGACAGAGGATGGAAGAAAGTAAGCGGGCATCCATAAGAAAAGTACATACAATACAATACAATAACATTTCTATAGCGCTCTTACGAACTACAAGCTGTTTCACAGCGCTTTACATAGGCGTAAGAGTAAGAATAAAAATAAACATTGATTTGGTTCCTGTTTGAAGAGTAGAGTTTTGAGATGTTTCTTGAAAACTTCCAAGAAAGGAGATAATCGAATAAATCTTGGAAGATCGTTCCAGAGTCTAGGAGCGCATGCCTAGAAAGCATAATGAAGAGGAAATATTATAGGTAGGTAAAACATAATAATGTGTTGGTATGTGTGGCGGCGTGTGTGACAAAGAATGAGAGAGGAAGAAATGCAATGTTAGAGAGAAGGGAAAAGAGAGTGTATAGGTCCATTCCATGTTTGGATGTAGATGGTCTTGTATATTTGGGCAAGAAAGATAGAGATTAAAAGAGAGGGAAAGAGAAGGAGAGAAAGAGGTAAAGTTAGTGAGAGGAGGAGAGAGGGAGAGTAAATAAGAGTAGATGAAAATCTTCATTTCTATAATCGCTTTGTGCGTTAGCGGGCTTGAAATTGATCTACAAAATGGATATTTATTTCTCTGAGGAATAAGAAGATACGCTTTGTAAGTAAAAGCTAGGATTATGGCATCTTACGTCGGATGTTCGTATTAGTCGGTTGTTTACTGTATTTGAACATGGTAAAAATGCAGTCACTGTTGACTTTTTTTATCCAGTTTTTAAACTTCTTCCTGATAATAAAAACATGCATTGTGCAAACACAAATTTAGGAACTCATAATTGTATTTTGCGTTCGCATTTTTTATTGGCATTATAGTGTTTAAAATCCTCGCCTTTGTACTATTGCGTGCGACCTTATCGTTTGAGAAATCAAATAGCACAAGGCATTTTGGCATTCTTTTCATAATTCCACCTTTGGAGATGAAAGAGTTTTTACGTAAAACCGATTGCCTCTAATATCTTGCAAAGTCCAACATTGGTGGTATTTTTCGTTATTTCTAGGTGATATCGTACATGAATGTTATTGGAATTGCAGTTAATGATAGTACGATCGTTCTTTCATGACATTCCCCCTGTTGGTCTACCCATTTAATAAAAAGAACAGTTTTTGGAAACTAGGATCATGTGTAATCGCATGAGATAGATACGATCGGTAAATCAAAATTATACTACGCTTTTCACTACCATGATCACCCTCATGATCACCCTCATGAAGAAATAGTAGTGAAAACTTTTATGACCAAATGTTTATTATAGACTGAATTTGGCAACCTGTGACTATAATTTTTTCTCCATTCACTGGTATTTGATATTACTATCTTATTTTTTGTTTGTTTGTTGTTGTTTACCTCCAATTTGTTTGTTCTCTATATTCTTAACATTTATCAAAGACTTCATATTCTTTTTTTTTTCTTCTCATTATCTCTATCTACCATTTCATATTTCCCATTTGCGTTTTCCTACTGTAAGATCTTTTCTACCGTCTGGTGCTAAGAAAGAATTCTGTGTCAAAATTTCGGTAAAGATTCCAGATAAAGTTTTCGTGAAAATGTTTGTTTTGAAAATTTGACACCTTGTATATTCGTATTCGCAACTGAATATGAATTGCAGGATAACTGCTATAAACGTTGATAAAGCTTCACCTGCTTATGATATCATAATATATTTCTTTCTGAAGAGCTATTTCACTTATCAAGTTGTAGTTTCGAACAAAACACTCTTATCAAGTAATTTATCATTTGGAGAACGATTCTGAACGTTGGGCTCCGAAAGAAAACAGCCACTTGCTCATTTTCTTACACTTAGTTTTATCTTACACTCACACCTACCCACCTACATTACCATTTCTTCACAGACGTTCACGATAGGGGCGTGTAAGTTTTCTCACTTCTGATATCAGTCACAATGGAGATCTGTTCTCTTTTCCCGAAGAATTGTAATTTGTATCAGAAACATGGTATCTTCACTGCAAAATTATCAGTAATTTTGGTGATTATCCTAAATAACACGCAGAAATCGGTATGTTCTCCCGATTTGGAATTTGTCAGTCAGCCCCGTGATGTGAGTGACAAAGAAGATACATCGGCGTTATTTCACTGTATTCTAAGATCAAGGTTTCCCTTCACTTCTGCAAACTCCTACTGGGAAAACGGTCTTACTGAGACTCTCCTCGGCAATGACCGGTATAACGTCACAACAATACCGGACACCATCAACCAAAAGATTAGATCCTACCTTACCATCAACAAGATTCAGAGAAACATGAGCCAACTTTACAAATGCAGGATTACGATTACTTTCGTTGATGCTTCTCCCAAAATCATTTTTCCGATTTTGCAAGGCTAAATGTCTTGTATTTCTTGAAAGACAACGAATTGCACTGCCGCGGGCCATCAAGCTCCGTGCTCCGAGAAGGCGACCAAGTTGCTATAGAATGTCAAGGAGTACAAACAAATCCCAATAGTGTTTTGAGATGGTTACACTCCTTTCCTGCATCTTTGTCCCTTTCGCATACGTTATCATTTTCCCAAACCGGATCACTATTATTTAGGAACATCACAACAACCCCTCTGCTCCACGAGAATGTGTTGATTTGCGTTGCAGAGAGCGAAGCTTTTCCCGAAGAACAGGTCAACTGTTCCCTCGGTCCATTCAAGGTGATTCATTCTCCTGTTGTAGAGGTCGTCCCAGCTCACGCTCATGTGATATGGCCTTTGGTTACTGAAATGACGTTTCAGTGTATTGCTAGTGGATACCCTGATATAGATCGATATGAATGGTTCTGTCATACAGAGGAAGTATTTATACAGTGTTCATCAAATGTATCCACTTTGAAATTATTATTGTTGAAAATGTTCGAACCGAAAGAATTCTTAACGTATCGTGCGAGGCAAGAAATGACGTGGCAAAAAGGCAAAGACTTTCTATCATTAGTGTTGAGTACATTCCCGAGTCAATGATTTCTACGTGCAATTTAAGTACTTCAGATCTACCACAAAAAAGCTACTTTGGAAAGCCAACCGTGAAATACAATGCTGCCACGGGTGTTGCACAGTGCTCAGCAGAGGTCCAGAGTATAAAACTTACTGTATTTCGTTGGTACCTGGATGGCACTCTAATCGCGGAAAATGATGGAGTGCATGATGTTGTTAAATCACCTTACAGCGGAAGTCATCTTGTCGTCTACGATTCACTACAGGCGATCACAAGTCCGGATATCATTACCTGCAGTATTAGGTTCACCAAATATGATGAACTTCGTTTAGAACAACTCGCGGCATGTAAGATGTCTTATGCTTTTGAAAATTTCTCGATAACAGACAGCACGGAATCACGGCAAGCCATGGATCATTCTGCCAGTTCTTCTACTGAGCGACATATTTCTGTGAAGACTATTAAAGAGCTTGAAAATGTTTCAGTTGTATCATCCCCCATACAAGAAGATCAAGATTCAGGTACAATCTCGGAGGGCATCGTATCTACTCCGATTTTTCTTTCTAATGTTACCATGATTACAAGTGAATCAGAGGGGTTATCCAGCGGTTTTCAGATATTTTCGATACCAGCTTTGATTACGTCTGGTATATTATTTTTCCTCACCATAATCATTGTCGTAATGCGAAAGTCAGAAATTTGCAATTATGCAGGGACATATGAACCTTGTGTCCGGCCTAATGCTCCTGAAGAAATACAATTTAATGACAGGAGATCTACTACAAGTGGCGTAGAAGAGGATCGCTGTTATGAAATTCCTGATCCTAACCCAAGCATATGTAGGGAGATAAACACACCTTTTTCGCCAGTGGGTAGAAGGAAAATAGATGTTGAAAGCTTTATAAAGGGTGAATCAGCTTCCGTAAGCTCAACCGATAGTACAGGGAGCCTCTCATATTCCAGTCGTGACAGCGTCGGAAATTCGAAGGACCATTATCTGCAGGATGAGGAGATCAATGCGCCATGTCTACATCATTATGAAAATCAAGAAATTGTTGAATCTATAGTTATAGGAAATGCAGGTAGCAAATATTTTAGAGCAAGAATTGCAGGAATAGGAGGAAAAGAAAGATTTGAATATGAAAGACGAATTCATCCTGATATTAAGTCTTCTTCTTCCACAGAATCTTCATCTGCGTAATGCCTTTGTTATCTACCTATGTATCTTCGTGTATCTTAGTAAAACAATACAACTACACATTTTTCGGCATATGAGGTACCTCTCAGTAATCCCTGTTTTTTTTTCTTGTTTTTTGTCTGTATCTATTGCTAAATAACAAGATTTTTTTAATGGAAAAGGAAAAGAAAATCGGTCTCGTGCTGGGATTTTGGTCGACAATTTTAAAGAATGAGAGTTCTACTGTTCTCAGTGGCACTCTTCATACAGATATTTTTTGCTTTTGATAATCAAAAGTTTCAAAGGAACCAAATTTATAAGATTTTTATTGTTATAAGAACATGACATCTTATCATAAAGGATTTTTGGTAAAGTTAATACGATTATATCAATCTTAACATTATTGCAGAAAAATTGCGGTCATTTTGCTGTTTTCATAGATATGTGATGGGAGTGTAAATTCGACAATAATTTTTGGATTCTTTTGTTGAAACAAAAAAAAATTAACAAATTAGTCCTCAGATATGCTAAGATATGTAATCACCTAATGTTTGTTATCCGTTTATTGTTGAATGGTTGGTTGATTTTATTTACGATCATAGAAAATACAGGTTAAAATGTATGTTACAATATGATATAACATAATATATAACAATACAAATACAGATACATGTATTTTTGTGGTAGACTACAAGACAAAAGAAGACTGATATGATCGAGGAATAGCCCGCTTCAGATTGCTTACATAACTAATCTGTTCTTCCTCGGGGTCCCCTGTGTTATGCAGTCATTCTGTATGCTAGGTATATACTACTCTGTTGAAAAGAGGAGACATCAAATTCTGTTAAATGAATGTAGGATGTTTTTTGTTGTTGTTTTTTTTGTGAAGCTCATCCACCGCTTATGTAAGTTATTAAAATGGAAATTAACATTAAACTTACCGCACGTGATCTCAGATTGTCCCACGAGTCCTTTATTTAGTCCCTGATTCTACATGGGTTCTAGTTTCTATATATCGCATCGTTGTAAACGTTCGAGGTGTGGCTATCCTGGAGGGGTTTTTACACAGTCTCTAACACAGGAACATGGCCACATGTGGGGGGTACGGAGGCGCTTCCCCCCCCCCCCCCGAAAAAATCAACAGTTTGTGTTGAAATTTTATTTTGAAAAATAAAACACACATGAGGTATTTATGACAGAAAGTCCACTATTTTTTTCTTTTACCTTAACCCTCTTAGATAAGCCAAAGTTGTCCGAAGGGAACACATGCTCCCCTCATAACACTTCCCAGGACTGAGATCAATGTTCAGTTACTTTGCCTTACCTCCCCCCCCAAAAAAAAAAAAAAAAAAAAAAAAAAAACATGAAACACTGGCTACGGCCCTACTTCCACAAAACAGATCTCCTGTAATACTTTTTCACAAGTCAGTATGTCGGTATAGTGATTTCTTATTCCCGTCCTTTGCCAGGATTTTCAAGGCAACTTATAATTGCTATCATTTCTCTAGAAAGTGGAATCGAAGAAACCCGGCAAATATTGTGTTTTGCTTTATTTTTTGTTTTATTCTGTATTTTTGTTACTCGAGCTGGTCTTTCAGATTGCATTATTTAATCTTTTCCTTCTTCCACTTTTTAATGTGTATGTGTGTGTGTGTGTGTGTTTGTAGTTGACTCTCTCTCTCTCTCTCTCTCTCTTTCTGTCTCTCTGTCGCTTTTCAACTTTCATATTGCATCACCCAATCTCATCCACTATCTTCATGATATTTATTTCAGATACACAGGTAAAGATGTGTAAAATTGGCAATGGAGGGGGGGGGGGGATTGAAATATCATTGCATTATCTAAATTAGTATACATGTACCATAAATATCTGTAGCTGTCTCTATCTGTATAAAGATAATAGGACTTGAAAAACAAAGAATTTCAAAAAGAATATATTTATTTATTTATTTATTTTTAATTATTTCTTCTCCACTCGTGGGCTGGATGGCCCTCTTCAGCCACAGGCTGTGCTTCTGAGGGGTCCAGTGACACGTATAAAAATACAAACATACAATGTACAAACAAATACATATATAAAATACATAAGAAAACATAAATCAATCCTATTATTTCAGTTGATTAGATATGAATTTATTTAGCTTTGTTCCATCGATTAACAACACATTTAAACGTTTAGTTTTGAAATTAAATTGGAATAAACAGTGGATATTCTATTTGATTATATCGTGATTATATCGAAAGGCAAGACCAAACAAAATTGTTCAAAAACTATGACGAGCACAATATATCGTAAACACACCTATTTAAAATAAATTGAAAATTAGACAGAATATACAGATTCCTTGAAGAAATATTCACTCAGTTAAGTTTGGGAATGTCAACAACATTGAATGCGTGCTTTGAGTGATACAAATGTGAAATCATAACGACCACGAACCTCTATGATCCAGTTTTAGAGACGGAAATGTCCCGTCCTTGATGAGTACGTTGATTATTCATCAACTGAAAGAAGAAGCTATATCTTCATTTTTTTCAGATTTTTTTTAGAATTCTCACAATGTTAAGCTTTTACTTTAAACTTTATTTCCTTAACAATCCTAATAGCAATAACAAGTTTTCCAATATATTTATTAACCGTGTAAATCTAAATGTATATAGAAACGAGAACATAGTCTGATGAAATCGGAAATCCTTAAGTACGCATTGGTCGCATCGAATGACATGTGGAATTGTAATGGATATGCACTTTCAGTACTGTAAGCCAAAATATTTCAATTGTTTCTTTTCAGATACAGATCCACACAGTTTCAAAGTATAACAAAATGTGTACATACTAAAAACATACAGCCTAAGGAACTATGAAATTAAAGGTCTACCATATGTACCTTGAAGATATACTACGTGTAGCTAAACTGACCAAGGAGCTGTCTTTAGTAACTCCTTGAATTTAGGGACAAACATGATATAGTGTCCGTGAATGTTCACACAACCAATCAGAAATTGTTGTTTTCTTTAAAGAAGGAATGGTGTTTATTAATGGTAATATACATGTTGATATCACATGGATGTTGGAAATCCATTTTTAAAACATTACTCTTCCACTACAATAAGAACATTACCAACAACAACATAATGCAGTCCAATTTCGCTGAAATGTTCGTATCTGTCAGAACTGTTATAGAATATTATTACAGTATGTGCATAACGTCATTTAGAACTACATGACCTTGGCCATGTTAGCGAACTGCACGTATACTTAATTTGGTTAATGTTGTTAAATATTGAGTCAATTTATAACATAAAAATATATACAAACAGAAAAGACCGTTGTCATTACATCATGTATAACATAAATGGAATGAATGAAAGAACTTTATTACCAAAGATTGACCACAATACTATTTACATGTACATTTAAAACACACATATCTTTGGTAATACTAGATAGCAATACTGCTTAGAAGGTGTGGTGCCCTTACAACAGTGAATACTAGACTTTGTATTATAAATGGATTTACATACATGCAATAGGGCAGTTAGTATAAGACAACATTTGGTATTTACAATCGTGCTAAGTATAATCTTGTGTTTACGACTTCTACACTTACATCATAAATGGATTATTTTGACAATAAATAGCGTACGTAATCTAAGGCACGTATGGTGGTACTTACAACAGATACTGAATATACTCTTGAAATAATACTGAATATACTCTTGAAATAAATGGATTTTTATTGCTGTAGAGAATGAGCGGACAGTTTTTTTCCTGCCTAATATCTTTTGGTAAACTTCTACATACTACAGAGCCTGCAAATGATATAGCTGACTTGCCATGTTTGTTCTCACCTTAGGCAACAGTAACGTTTTAGTATCTTTCAGCCTTGCACCATACTGGTTATCTAAAAACTAACAAGAATTATATATCGAACTGACAACTGCTGGTCGATCAATTTATTGATAAATACAATCTGAATATGTCCGTAATGACTGCATTTAAATTGCATATTGAACATACTCAAGAATGGCTAGAAAGAATTGACGAAATCTATACATTTTAAAATTCTGTAAACTTTCAGAATAAGCCTTAGGGAGATAAACCGAGTTCACCACTCTTGATAATGACCAATTGATATTATTTCATGTCCAAAATATTTGAAGTATACATGTACATTCAACGTGCACATGTTTTAATATTTACAATTGCATGTACTAGTATTGAATCCACTTCCTTTTTTGTGCAAGACTGGGTTTTATTTATGTATTTGGGTTTTAGTAATACCAGTAATACCATAACAAAACATACTAGAAGTAGCAACATTTGGTATTTCTGTAGCTCGTTTTACTTATGTTTCAAGGCGCTGCACAATGAAATGGGTAACTATAGCAAATACATCAACAGTCAGTACAAAGTGTGGTGACATATGGTACTCAGAACTACAATCAAAGTTGCAAATGTAAATTTGAAGGAGGGTTTTAAAAAATGAAAAATGATTGTTATAGTTTACATACCGTTAGTAATAATTATCTTCTCTTCCTATTCCGCTGTACAAGCAAAAGTTAAACACATTATAATACACCCCTTGTTTGAAAGCTACAGGTCATCCGTATGCAACACAGACTCATTAAATTTTATACTGCATCATATCGGATTCGGAACTAATGAATGTTTTACATAACATTGCCTTCATCTGTTTCACCTATATCTGTATGTACCATTCTAACGCAGTATTTACAGCAAAAGAAATAAAGCAGCAAAGAAATCCAGTTGCCGATCTACCGCTGTTATAGGTACACTTCTTAAATAAATAATCGCCAATATCTCGTTCCTTTATAAAGTGTACCATGATGTCTGTAGGCCTATATCTAACGTTTAAAAGAGTTCATCGTGTATTTACACGAGTTTACATTAATTTTTAAAGTCCTCATAATATATACAGTATACTTTCTTGCATTTCTTGCATCTAATAATTACATAGTTAAAGACAGTTTGCTGAAGTTTGAACTAAATATATCAATACTTTTTACTCAGTCTTCTATCTTCGAGATAACTATACAGATGTAATATAAATTCAAAGCCACAAATGAAACATTTGGGATGAAATTTCAAGATATCCAAGCGGAAAATATATTTTTTATGAAACAAAACACATTGCGACAGGCACAGTAAAGTAAAAGTTTTTTCAAGCCCAATTCAACATCTCAGCTGTTAAAAAGTGTATACCAAATTGAAATAGAATCAATGCTGCAACTGATAATACGTAGTACTGCAGTTTTAAATTCAGATAGAAGGTCCGTTGTCATGTTAGTTTTACTAACAACGCCGTGCAGTATTAAATACCATGTAAGAAAGTCAGTAACACCTCTTCAAACATGTTTCTAAAAAAAAATATTTCAAAATTCTTTTGAAAATCCTGCAAAATACAGGGTTTTTTTCCTTGCTTGTGTGCTTAGTCAACCGTTAAATAAGGAGTATAAGCCACACAATATGGATGGAAATAACCAGAATTTGTTCAAGCATCATTAAATTAAAGTTACATTATGAACCTTGCCAACTTCCAAAAATGGCCATTTTTTTGTTCTGACTGTGCTCACTGAAGCATGACATGACGATTCGCAGTAATTTTTACTTGAAAGGTCCTAGGAGGTGTAGCCATGGATGTATGATTAGATTTTTAGAACTCCTAGTTAAAAGATAACTGTCGTTTGATTTTTTTGGGGGGTGGACTTATTTTTCTGCACATGGATCCAGATGGATCCAGAGATCGACAAGGACGACTCACAGGCTTTTTAGGTGACAAAAATATGTACATTAATATGCAAACACAGTTTGTTTTATAACATGAAAATAGATTGCGATAACAAACGAATGCAAGAGAGTAGGTACTATCGTTACTATAACAGACCAAAAGTAACATACAAGTTTCCAATTATGAAAAAAAAATGCAACTAAAAATAAAAAAATGTATGAAATATAATACACAAATGCACTAAAAATAATTGCTAAAAATAAATGACACACACCAGACGTAAAAAAAAAAAATTACATCAAACTGTTTACTGTTGTACACTACAGAAGTTATTAGCATTTTTCACATGACATTATATTCCCTTATCTGCATAAAAAAGTCGTTTTGCTGGCATAAAATAACTTTTCAAGACAGTTCCATCAGATAACTGTCAAAGTTGTACTTTCATATCAGAGTGCTAGTAGCAAGAGTTAAACAATATCCTGTTTAAGGAAAGTGGGCAACGAATAATAAATGGTCAGTACTTATAATTTACTTCGCATTACTGGTATTAGAAATGTGGTTAGCTGTATTTTCTCAATTGAACTTACATCTTATGTATGAAATTCGTATATTTTTATGTCATTGGTTATGATGATGAAATGTAGTATTTACTCATTAATCTGGCTTTAATGTGACACTCTTTTCCTACGTTAGATTAATGTTCCGAATTGAATTATTTCGTATTTGATTCCAAAACGCGTAGAGGTAAATACAATACTGTCATTTACAAGTCCATAACACATGACTCTTCCATGCGGTTGTTTCTTTCAGATTATGAAAAAATAATAAAATTACTATAAAGCTTAGTGTTAACACACATTTTTCCAAACACATTCTAAGTTCTATATTTGTTTATCCTGCTGTTTATTGTTATACAAAAGACTGGTCCGCAGAGCATCATAATTTTTCTTACATTTTACCTCCAAGACATATGAGAAATAGTTATGTAGAAGGTAACTCTGCAAGGTGAAACTGATATTACTTGAATACAGCTAGCCAACCAATTTCAATTAAACTTAGTTATGAAACATAGTAATAGTGACCAAGACTGACCGAGCACGCCAACATTAAGGACCAAAGAGAAGAAACCTTGCACTTTCTGCACGTTCCAGATTCCATCTGCAATGTAGATGTGCGCTCGTAAGTCCTACTTGTCTCGATGCTAAGACTTTTAGGGGTTGTAGGGGACGTAACCTTATCACGAGGTTTGACAGGGGGCCATACGAAATCATTACATACAGATTCATTGATACTGGATTGTGCGCTATATGAGCAACAGGAAAAATGTGAATAGTCTGCTAACAAAAATATGCCTGTACGAAGGGGACCTTCGCTTGTAACGGTACCCTCTAAAGCAATTTTCTGACCATTCTGATAACATGCCAGAGCAGTGGCGGTATTTCCCTTTGTTGCGTGACAATGTGCCTCGTAAAGGTATTCATCATCATCGCTTATAGTTATGAAACATATTGCTGGCCCGGGAGGAATCTGAACCCGAATGTCTTTCCAGATAACCGTTTCTCGCAATAAATTTATATGGGAATGAATAATGCCAGTAAACACGTACATATCCTCATCTAAAGTATCAACTGAATCTATATGCAGGTCTACAGAAAGGGAAGAGTCAGTTTTGGCTACTGAGGTTATGAACCTCGGGTATTGTGATGAATTTCTAAAGCCATTTATATCACTCTTCCCATTGATGTTGAAAGGGTGTTTCTTTGACTTAAATCGCAGTGTGAAATACGAGAAAACTTCGGACGTGTTGTCAGGAGGCCATGAGAATTGAAATGGGACCATACCCGGCTTGCCTGCTTGTAGTGTTACTTGTTCAGTGCTTAGTATGCTTCCTACGAGAATCGGACTAATTCCTGCGAGAATGAGGATGGCCAATAAAATAATCATATGCAGATGGGATCGTAGCAGGACAAGGGATGAAGCTCTGTCCACTCTCCGATGTTTCTTCTGAAGGGAATGAATTAGAAACAAAAGAGTATGAATAAGTGAATTATATATAAGTAAAAAGTATTTCTATAAACATATTGCTATGTGGACATTCTTTTGTTTTATGACATCAAAATGTCCCCCATAACCCTAACCCTATGTCACCATACCAATAGTTTGCTTGGGGGGGGGGGGGGGGTTAAAGGGGACGCAATAAAGCCAAGTAGTGAACACGTCTCCATACCAATAGTTTTATCAAAAAAAAAAACTTTATATAACTCGTCCATAAATGTCACCCTTTTAACTTCCATGTACACAATAGATCCTCGTCGTTGGATAACTAGGAAAAATTTTTCCCTTGGATAACCATGATAACTTTCCATTTAACAATGATTACCAGTCAGACCCAACCTCGGAAAACCAAGCACAGGTTTATACTCCGAAAACGGCCTGTAGAGCAAGGTGAATTATAGAGCCCTCATCGTTCAGTGTGAGACACTGTGTACAAAATGCATGAGGAAAGTTTTACAATGTCGACCTGCTGTTGATAATATATATTTTTCAAAAATAATGCTGCGGATACATTTTTAAAAGATATTTCTTACTTGAAAGTCATTTCATATTGCGAATCATTTACGAATTTAAAAGAAAATTTACATGCAGCATTATTTTTAAGAAAATAACTATCATTGACAGGTTGGCTTTGCGGGATATACCCAATGCTTGTTGTCCACACTGCCTCACATTGAACGATGAGGGCTCTATAGGCCGTTTTCGGAGTATATGTCTGTGCTCGTTTTTCCGAAGTTGGGTCTGACTGATTAGGGCGAGATTGCATAACTCACAATAAAGAGATGATCAGAATTTTAAACGAATAGGGCAAATTTGATAAAATGTTGAGTGGATTGGTATTAACTATATTGTGTACTTTTTTATGATTCTTATTACTCCCCTACTTTGCCATGATTACTCTCTGCATGACCACTATAATCATCTCACAATCAATTGAGATAGAAAAGTCAATGTTGAGCGTTTTTAACTGTCCAAACTTTAAATAATTCACATATACTTAGCTTAAAAGTTTTATATTTTTGAAAAAAAAAAAACTGAAAAGGATGGCTATATCTTTGAATCTGTCGCATAGACTACGTCCTCTTAATTTTGTTAGTTACTCCAAAGAAGCAGTAGCATAAAAATGCAATTTAGCCATGTTAATATTGATTATTTTTGTTTCGACGCAATATTTATATTCATTTAAGAACTCACCGTCACTGGGGGTATATGCCCTTTGATCGCTCCAACGTCATCTCCCTTTGAGTTTATTGGATATTTCGGCCTAGTTCTAGTGGGATTCATTTCGCCCTGTCCTCCCTTTTCCTCATCAAGGGACATTGCTGGTTGATATTCACTGGAAACTCCAATGACTTCTTTTCCATCAGCATCAACTAGATTACAGCTATTCATGTTGTCAGTACTATCTGATACGGCTGTTTTCTTGTTAGGGGAAGTACTTCTATGCAAAGCACCCTGAGTCTGGAGATATTCCAGGGCATCGAAATTATTATTTTCAATAGCTGCATTTGATGGTGTCCACCCCTTTTCATCTTTCTTGTTCACCTCTGATCCTTGCTGAATGAGATATTCCATGACTTTAATGTCAC